>JAUMHM010086065.1:0-11185 GCA_032362435.1 Melikaiella ostensackeni | reverse complement strand
ATTATCAAAATAACAAAGATGCATGCATCACCTGATATCACTGTGGGATCAAGCATATAATTATGCAGTGCGAAAACATGCGAAATGCTGGTTCGCACGGTTGTTATCTGCAAAATGCTGTCGACGGCATCAACTGATTTTCGACTAGCTTTCAATTTCCGCTAAGCAAGAAATCAGACGAGTGGAATCTTGTCTGTTGGATTCAAAGTTTTTCTGAAGTAATGTATCAAAGATCAAATGCTGGGACCTTGTGCTGCATAAGGCTACTAGTATAGTGTCATCATCGACGTACTATAGTTTTCAAATATATTCTCGAAATCTTCTTTTAATTTCTTTTTAATACAGTATTTTTTTTCGAAAGCACAATAAACACACTTTGAGCCGATTCTCCTCATGCGTACATACATGATCTTTCGACATTTTGAACGTAACTAAAAAAGAATTTCAATCAACCACGCTTCAAGGTTACAAATAAATGCATTTTACTATATTCAAAAACAATGAACGAGCGTTTCAATTTCAAAAGCAATACGTACGCTAGATAGAACTGAAAACGTCGTGCAAAGTTATTCGCAGGACACGTGACGAAGGGACGTGAATTCGAAATTTCACAATTCAATTTCTTTTTTTTTGGCATTTTGCACAATGTTTCCTATGAAGTTAATAATAACTTAATAATAATAACTTTTCTAATAAATGATAGTAAATTTTTAATATAATAACAAACGTTTCAAGTATGATAGGAAAAATAAACGAATTCTGTGCTTGCACCTACTGTACTGCATGATAGTGAGACCTGGACGTATCAAGAAAAGAATAGAAGTAAAGTGAACGCGGTTGATATACAATTCCTGCAGAATATATGCGGTAAAACGCTAATGGACAAAGTCAGTCATGAGTGGGTTCTCAAAGAATGTGGTGTAGAAGAAACATTGATCGAAAAAAGTGAAAGAAATTTGCTAAAATTTGCGTGATGAGCTTTGCTTAGTGGATGTGGTTGGGGTAAAGAGTATGCATCTTCCTATGGGTTTAGCAGTCAGTTTGAGTGTTCATGTGTGAATCGTGATATATGATGGCTCTGTAAGCTCTTTGCCTGGGGTGATTACTAGATAGATTGATGATCGATTCTGTGTCAGAGCGATGTCATGGGAAGAGTGTGTCCTTTGTATGAGCAACACGCGACTTCTAGATTGATCTTAAACCTATCCCTTCTCCTACGCATCCCTTAGTTACCCTTACCATATAAGCTTCTCGATCCCCGGTAGTATAAGGAGCCTAGAACCGGACGAGTAGTGTCATATTGACATGACAGAAAAAGTCGCGAGACAAAAGACATGCGGAAATCGAGCGGAAACATAGGAGCTTCAATTCGAACAGAATGAGTAACTAAAGTCGTAGACTATTGCGGTTAATTAAGTAGCATTATTTAAGGTTATTGTATCAAATTTTTACGAAACTGGTAAAATTTCTTATATTAGAGAATGTGCCCTTGTCACTTTCAAAGCATTTCTTAGAAAACGTGAAACCCTATGTTACCTAGAATTAGCGTGGCTTGGCCTACTTTGTAATAAGCACACCGTTTCTCGCACTGTATGATTTTTGTCCAATTATCATAATTCTTGTCGTTTCTGGAACGTGTTGAAATAATAATACTTCATTAAAAATTTTGTATTCTGTTTAAAAGGCTAAAATTTGAAAGTCATCCAATTTAAAAGTGCTTAGTTTCAGAATGCTTTTGAATTTCAGTTTGTAAGATTAGGAGTTTCATCAATTTAAATATGTCTGAAGTTTAAAAAATACTACTTTAACAAATTCGCAATGTTTTGAAGCTTTCTAATTTTAGGATTTTTAAATATCAAACATTTCCTATCTAACAATCCTCATCCAGTGTTCGACAGAAAATAGCGTCGTAAAATATTTTGATTGGTCGATACTAAAATTTTACCGTCAGTAAATGAAAAAAACAGAGTTTTCATATGAAGTTTTGGTTATGAAATATAAAATATCTTTCATAAAGGAAGTCGCCTTTAGAAGCCGAAGGGAAAAATATATATTAGAATAGTTTGGAAGCGCCTATTCCCTCTGCCGTTTTCTTATATAACATTGAAATGTGCAAACTACGCAAAAGGCCGAACTGACAAGAAACTTTCCACTAGGATCGAGTCAATTTTTACGAACGATAAACCACCCTGCTGTTGACAGGAACTATTGATTACACCTTCAAAGCTTTAGTTGAAAAAAGCTACTCGTTAAATCTCAAATTGAAGACTAAAGTTTTTTTCCATTTTATTATACGAACATTTTATTCATCTTTCACATGAAAACGATCTCGATTCGGGCTCAAGGTACTAGGCTGTTCTAAAAAAGCAATGCTTATTTTTTTATCACGCACCCCTGCAATAATTAATTATTAATTCACTCTTGCCATCTGGTGTACACTCTTTTGGAAATCTGATGCAACCTTCTGAAATTCCATGCAATCGATTGCAATCCCATGCAGTATTTCACAATCCCTTGTAGTCCTCCCTTACGAAAAAATATTTTAGGAAATTCAGTATAGGTCTATGGTGATTTTCCTATAATGAACTTCTTATAATTTTTACGCGATCTTAGAAAAACCATTAGAGAATATCATTATAATAAATCGGTATACAAATAAATAATGTTAACATATTAAAAGAATTGATGCAACAAATAGAGAAATCACAAAAGAATGATTTATTTAATTGCTTAACGGAGGATCTCAAATTATTTCAAGACATTTCACAGCATTCTACAGATTTCAAGGAATTTAACTGAATTCCAAAAGAGATTCGGGATCGTTTGGAATATTTCTAAACATATCAGAGGATTTTCAAGGGATTCAAGGGATTTCAAATGATTTCTACTCACTTTAATCAGTTGTATTTCTTGCAACATGCTTAAAATTAACGTTAATTTATATGTTTTTATCATTTGGAGGCTGCCTTCTTTTTCTCTCCTCTTTCTTTATTTATGATTTTTAATTTTATTTGCGGTATTAGTGAATTTTCGCTAATTTTCAGGTATTTTCACTGATTCAAATTTCGACGTGTCCAAATGAAAACGTTCTATCTCGAAGCGAGAAAATAGTATTTAAAAAAATAATATTAGTGATTTTTGTAAAACTGTGACATTTACGAATTTCTGAATCTTCATTTGATTCAGGATGTAGCCATTTGAGTTCTTAAAATGTTTACATTTCTTTAGGTAAATTTTGAGTGCAAGAAAGTTTCTATATGCTCAAGAAAAATTTACAACCGTTTCGAAGCTTTTAAAAATTATTTTAGTTTTTTGAGGTTTATAAAAATGAGATTTTTTATTTCTCTTAGAAAAATTGGAAATATTGAAATCTCACAACAATTTTGAGAAGTGGGCATATTATGCAGTATAAGAACAAAATTATTATCAGCGATCTTAGCAAAAACTCTGCTAATTACGAATTTTTCAAACTTATTTTTGCTTCGCGAAACCTCAGGATATTTATTGATCTATTTCAAATTTTACAAAGATTATAAGGGACCCTAAATCAAACTTTTGAGTGCTAGACTATTTTTGATTTCCAACTTTATTTTTTTCACCACTGCCCACGGCTCATTCCTTATCAAATGATTTCAGGAGATTTCAAGAGTTCAACAAGGGAGTTCGTCTGCCGTGCAGAACAAGAAAACCCAAAACTTACGTTTGGAATTTGGTAACTGATTCGCAATTGTTTCTAATATGTTTCAGTAGAAGACTATTGTGATTCAGGTGCCAAATCCCAAACTTGAGTTACGAGTTTTCTTGTTTTGCACGGCAAAAGTGACTTCAAGAGAATTCTTGTGAATCAAAGTGAATTCAAGTTACTTTATGTGAATTCGAGTGACTTGAGAAATTTCTGAAGAATTCTCTGACTTCAGGAGACATCAAGTGATTTCAAGTGACTTCATGTGAATTCACGTCACTTCATGTGACTTCATTCGACTTCATGTGAATTCACGTCACTTCATGTGACTTCATTTGACTTCATGTGAATTCAAATGACCTCAGGTATTTCAGGAGATTTCATGAGAATTCAAGTGATTTCAAGTGACTTCATGTGAATTCATGTCACTTCATGTAACTTCTCTTTAATTCATGTGAATTTAAATGATTTCAGCCATTTCAGGAGCTTTCAAGAGAATCAAAGTGACTTCAAATGAATTCCAATAACTTCAAGTGACTTCAAATAAATTTAAATAACTTTAAGTGAATTAAATTGACTTGAATGATTTCAAGTGACTTCACGTGAATTCAAATGACTTCAGGTATTTGAGGAGATTCCAAGAAAATTCAAGTGAATTGAAGTGAATTGAAGTTACTCTATGTGATTTCAAGTGACTTGAGAAATTCCTGAAGAATTCACTGACTTCAGGAGCATTCAAGTGATTTCAAGTGACTTCGAGCGAATTCATGTCACTTCATGCGACTTCATTTGACTTCATGTGAATTAAAATGAGTTCAGATATTTCAAGAGCTTTCAAAAGAATTCAAGTGACTTCAAATGAATAAAAATAACTTCAAGTGAATAAAATTGACTTGAATGATTTCAAGTGACTTTATGTGAATTCAAATAACTCAAGATATTTCAGGAGGTTTCAAAATAATTCAAGTGACTTTCAATGAATTCAAATAACTTCAAGTGAATTAAACTGACTTGAATAATTTCGAGTGAATTCATGTGACTTCATGTGAATTCAAATGACTTCAGATATTTCAGGAGATTTCAAGAGAATTCAAGTAAATTAAAGTTACTTTATGTGACTTTAAGTGACTTAAGAAATTTCTGAAGAATTAATTGATTTCAGGAGAATTCAAGTGATTTCAAGTGACTTCATGTGACTTCATGTCACTGCATATGACTTAATTTGACTTCATGTGAATTCAAATGACTTCAGATATTTCAGGAGCTTTCAAGAGAATTCAAGTGACGTCAAGAGAATTCAAGTGACTTCAAATGAATTCCAATAACTTTAAGTGACTTCAGATGAATTCAAATAACTTCAAGTGAATTAAATTGACTTGAATGATTTCAAGTGACTTCATGTGAATTCAAATGACTTCACTATTTTAGGAGATTTCAAGAGAATTCAAGTGAATTAAAGTGAATTAAATCTACTTTATGTTACTTCAAGCGACTTGAGAAATTTCTGAAGAATTCACTGACTTCAGGAGAATTCAAGTGACTTCAAGTGACTTCATGTGAATTCATGTGACTTCATGTGACTTCATTTGAATTCGTGTGAATTCAAATGGTTTCAGATATTTCAGGAGGTTTCGAAATAATTCATGTGACTTCCAGTGAATTCAAGTAGCTTCAAGTTAATTCAATTGACTTAACTGATTACAAGTGACTTCATGTGAATTCATTTAACTTCATGTGAGTTCAAACGACTTCAGATATTTCTCGAGATTTCAAGAGAATTCAAGTAACTTTAAATGAATTCAAATAACTTCAAGTAATTTCAATTGACTTAAGTGGTTACGAGTGACTTCATGTGAATTGAAATGACTTCAAATCACTTCAAGTGTAATAAATTGACTTGAGTGATTACAAGGGACTTCATATGAATTCATGTGACTTCATGTGAATTCAAATGACTTTAGATATTTCGGGATATTTAAAGAGGATTCAAGTGACTTCAAATGAATTTGAATAACTTCAAGTGACTTCAAATGAACTCAAACAACTCCAAGGAAATTCAATTGACTTATGTGATTTCGAACGACTTCAAGTGAATTCATGTGACTCCATGTGAATTCAAATTACTTCAGATATTTTATGAGATTTCAAAAGAATTCAAGTGACTTCGAATGAGTCGAAATGACTTCAAGTGAATTCAAGCAACTTCAGATATTCCAGGAGATTTGAGATATTTCATATATTGCAATATATTTAAAGATTGTTCAAGCCTAAAGTCGATAGCGTACGTGCCAAGAAGTCATTATTACTCTTCATGTCGAAATCGTTTCAGCTCAATATATTATAGCAGTTTATTGTTAATAGTTTTCATTTTACAGCAACAGTAGCAATATATTTTAAGGCTTCTTGTCTAGCCGTTCTGCCTCGCGACCAACGAATCGTAAATCATCGGATTTACCGGCCATAACACCTGCTGGAGCGTCAAACCGAGAAACTTTCAGCATCACGCAATATATATGGCACGTGAACTGGAAACACTGTATTGACTGATTCTGAGAATTGTTTCTAACATTGGCAATTCAGAATTCAGTCTACAAATATTGAGTATATGAAAGTTTAAAAGTATAGAAAGTAGCATCGGGGCAAAAAATCCTCTTTATGGTGCTGAATACAAATTTAAATTTTTGAATTTTGAGAACTCTCCCCCTAATTTTGTTCCCTTTGGTGACTAAATATTGCCAGAAAATTTCTTTTATTTGAAAAAGAATGTTCAGTGTTTCCACTAGACCAAACTAGGTCTGAGAGTGAATTTTTTTGGTTTTCGATTTGAAAAAATACAAGCCTCAAAAATTATTTCAGCCCTATAAAGTATTTTTTGTTTATTCTACAATGGCAAGTGATATACAGTAGATAATCAAAACATTTCTAAATAGAATAAATACATAATTTATTTGAGAGTTTGCGAATATTCTAATTTTGACTACTGCAATATGTTAGAAGAGCGAAGATCAATTATTATGTAAGAAATTTGAAGAATCAATTGAAAGAATGTATTAATGAGCAGAGTGATAAGAATTTGAAAAGATTTTAATGAAGTTTCTTAATATAATTTCAACAAAAATTTCTTCTTCAGTATGGATAACACATTTTTTAAGTTATCTCTTCTATTATTCTTCGTTGGTCCCATCAAGTTTCAAATCTTCTATAAATGGGAATAGCAACTACATCAATCTATGGAAAAATATCTTGGAGAAAAAATTACTTTCCCGAGCAAGAATGATATATAATATAGGCCAAAATAAAAGATTAGTTTTTTCCACGCAGCCAGAAAATCGAAATTTCCTAAAACATTTCTTGTTGATCCTAGAAAGTTGTAAATCTTCCAGAAAGGGGAGACGGAACTACGTTAATCTAAACAAACATTTCTTGAATGAAAAAAAATGTCATTTCCATAGCCGTAGTGACTTATAGACCAACATAGGAATGTTTGGAATCCAACTGCACCTAGGAATTAAATTTTTTTCAAAAGATTCTCTATTCGACCTGCAAACTTGGATATCTTTCAGAAAGGGGAGTATGAAGAAATATTTTTTGAATGAGAAAAGGTGATTTAGAAAGCCATAGTGACTTATGGGCCAATATAGAAAAATTCGTATTTCAACTCCACCTTGAAATTCAAAAATTTCTAAAACATTCTCTATTGGTCCTGCTAGCTTGTATATCTTCCAGAAAGGAAAATCGGAACTACATTTATCTGAAGAAACACTTTTTGAATGAAAAGCGGTAATTTCCCGAGCCATAGCGATTTCTAGGCCACTATTTGCAAATTCGGATTTTTACTCCACCTTGAAATTAAAAACTTTCTCAAAATTCGCTATTCGTCCTGAAAGCTTGTATATTTTCCAGAAAGGGGAATCGGAACTACATTTATCTGAATAGAGCCATTTTGAATAGAAAAAAGGTAATTTCAATAGCCATAGCGATTTCAAGGCCACTATAGGCAAATTCGGATTTTAGTTCCACTTTGAAATTCAGAATTTTCTAAAAGATTCTCTATTCATCCTGCAAGCTTGTACATCTTCCAGAAAGGGGAACCGGAACTACATTTATCTAAACAAACACATTTTTCTCTCTCTTTTTTCTTTCTGCTGTGTACATTTATTGTGCACCTGTCTCCAATGAGCCGGAATAACGGGTAGTCAAAAATTCTATTTTTGATTTGTGAACTTTTTGTGTGTTCTTTTTTAGTACACAAAACATTTTCATAAGAAAGTAGATTTTATTTCGATCTTTAATAAATTTTAAAAGAGAGACATTAAGCAAGGATTGGTTCCAATCTGCAGGGTTGCCCATGTATAATTGAAGATTTCTTTTAATTGAGAATTCAAATATGAACTCAATTTACAAAAAGATATATATTCTACTTAAGAATAAATAAAAAAATTGTTTAAAGAAGAAATACAATTTTGATCAAATGAGCAATTCTTAGAAATGTGTTATTGGTTCGGACTATCACCTTTTTCATTTGAAAAATTGAATACCATAATCTGAACAGATTGGTTCTAAATCAACCCTTTCACATTTTGAATGATAAAAGGTAATTTCCAGATACATAGCGATTTCTATGCCAAGATAGGTAAATTCGGATTTTAATTCCATCTTGAAATTCAGAGTTTTCTGAAAGAATCTCTATTCCTCCTGCAATTTTATATATCTGTTAAACAGGAAAATCAGAACAACATTTATCTTGAGAAACACTTTTTGAATGAAAAAAATGTAATTTTCAGAGCCATAGTAGTTTATAGTGCCAATAAGGGATGTGCAGGAAGCAAGGATGGGGATGAATGGAGGACAATTGTTCATAAGAAGAATGACATCTAAAACAAAAGGTTCTGGTTACTCATGGGCCAGCATGAAGAGATTTTCTTAGTGGAATAATATAAAGGCTTTGTGAAGCTCTCCGCCTGGGGGGATTGCTAGAGAGATTGATTAGCGATCCGTGTCGGAGCGGTGTTGTGGGACAAGTGTGTCGTTTTAATGAACAACACGCGATGACTTCCAGATTGATTTAAAACCTATTCCTTTTCCTACACATCCCTTACTCACCCTTACCATATTTAAGTTCCTTGATCCATGATAGTATAACGAGGCTAGAATCGAACGATTTATCCTTACTCCGAAAAGCATCTGGCTTGATAGTATAACAATGATCGTAATGAATGAATTAAAAATATTTATACCGGGTAAAAAAAATCTTCAATTTCTAAATACACAAAAAATACACATTATTTATATTTTGAAGATTCCTATGTGTAGTACTTTAAAATGTATTTTTACCTAACCAATTAAAAATTTAATGTAATCGGTAAGGAAAGTTTACAAAAATGCAGAATTGCACCGAAATCGACATTAATTAACTAATTTATACCTTTTTCAGGTATGAATATTTTAAATTTACTCATTATGGAAAATATTCTCTTCATATTGTAGGAGAAATCCTAGGCATAACAGTTCAGGCAAAAAATGTAGTATCTAGACCAAAAAGCCTTCCCCTCTTATAAAAGAAGAAAACTCAACAAAAAAAATTTCTTTCATCTTTCGATAGAAACCTTGTGTGAAAAAATAGAGGTATTAAATTGCAGTGTCGCAAAGCACCTGACATTAATATGTTTCTCAAGAAAATAAAAAAAAGCTCACTTTAACCGTCAGAAGCACTATGCATGCATCCCCTTTAAGGTACTTAGGAAACTATCGAAGAGTAAAGACTAAGCGAACTTATTTGTCCATAGAGCTATATATATATAATTCACAACAACTCCTCGTTCTTTTATTGTCCTCGACATACCGTCTTGAACTAAGTGTAAATTTTGTTGCAAGTAATCACATGCTTTTACCTGTACATATGGGTAAAAGTCAAACATTACCTTGAGTTGAGAGACTACCTGCATAGGGTAATTTTTGTTGCAAGTAATCTTTACTCCGATATCTGGGTAAAGCTTAGTCTCAGGTCTTTCTGTGATCCTTAGGTCCCAGAGATTATTTTGCTATTTAAGGCACATTAATATATCTTTAATATTCCCTTCTAAAAAGTACTACATATTACGAAACGAACCAAATATCTCGTAAATTATATATCATCTGTCAAAATGTGAATAGAGTTAACGCCGGCCATAAATCGAGACTAATCGATATTATGTAGGATGCTACGTGTCCAAGGGTGAACAAGTGCGAAATATGCGACCTTAGTCGTTTGGGGAACTTCCCACGGGAGCTATAGCCATCCATCATGAATCCTCACTGAAAAACTTTGAACTTCCGGTGTGTTCAATGGCAAAGATATCTGATCATCCTTAGCAGAGAAAAATATCAGGGGTGACGAGATATGATAAAGAGGAAGAGGACCCTTAAGTGCACTCGATAGTGTGACATTCAGCTACTAAAAAAGCTGCGAATAATACTGAATAAAGTCAATGTATTTACATGATAGGCTAATTCATAATGATACCATGGAGAAGTGCGACAAGTTTCTGCAGGTTGTACAGTGTTTCATAGTTTATGCATCTCCGGGGATGCATTGTTCTTTTATTTGCTGTCGTATTCTTATGACAATAATCAGTTATGCATAGAATGTGGAGCGAAGGTTGTATTTTCAATTTCATATGAGAAAAATAGTATATTTGATGTTCTACATTAAAGTTTACTATCAAAACGTAAAAAAATGGTTCTGTTTATGAATATTTATTTTATTAATACTACTACACTACTCAATGACCAACTATAGCAATTGTCATTAAAAATCCTTAGCATTGGACTTGACTACTATTATTTATTGTTTTTATTGCTTTTAGAAGACAATCATTCACTCCATACACTTTTAGAACTTCCAAAAGTTTGGTTCAATACACCTTATCGAAAACTTTTTCCATATCAACAAATGCACGGACAATTTTTTTGTTTACTGTTAAACTTCTTTCTATGATCCGTCTCAAGCTAAATATCTGAGCCGCACATGATCTTCCTGGCATAAAGCCACATTGTACTTTCCAGATCCTTTCTTTTGTTTTTTCTATGACTTTACTAATAAGTATTTTGGTAAATATCTTGCCGCCGCACAGTGGAGCAAAATCCTGAAAACGTGACCAAAATCCTAAATTCAAATTTGATCGTATGTGTTTAAAATGTATGTTGCAATGTTACTTAATAATCAAACCATTACCTTGTGAAATATTTTTTATTTTATCAAACCCTTATATATTTTCGGGCGGGGTTGTGGAATCAGCCTTTTTGTCAACGAAAAAATAGAGAATTTTAGTACGCACATTCCCGGAGCTTGTACGAAAAACTAGGTCCAATAGTATTATTCTGCACCAGCGACTCTAGGGTGCGCAGACCAAAAAGAGGATCAAGTGGACGCCGGAGATGAATGGATATGTGATCAGATGTCATTTTCGTGCAAAGGCGAGGGGGGAACACGTGAGGGGCGAACAACATCGTCTCTTCGTGAGT
>JAUMHM010086064.1:0-29672 GCA_032362435.1 Melikaiella ostensackeni | reverse complement strand
CGTCGGCAAGATTCGTAGTTTTGCACACGATTGGAACCCGAAACACCTCCTTTCATCATAATGAATCATCGTGAAAGTATTAAATCTATTAATTTCAAAAGTGTTTTTCACTTTTTATTCCCCTTTGAATCGCAAAATTCGTTTCATAATTGTGAAGCTAAGTTCAAAAATGGATGCTATACAGAGTGTTTTTTTTATTTAGTGTCGGTGTTATGCTGTAATATATGTCTGAAGTCAAGTGTGTTTGACACTCGCCATCTCTTTCTCGGGATTCATCTGCTCGGTGTTGATTTTAACATTTCAGAAAATGAATATTTTGTATCACAATATTCATTTTCTCGTAAAAAACGCGCTGTACTTCCAGGATTTCATCAGACCCCGAATACTAGGTGAGTTTTGCTATTTACCCTACAATCTACTCTCGCAAATAAATGTGGGGTCAGGGTCGTGCTCATAATTGGGGGCAACCAAAAAATTTTCTAAGTCCCCTTTTTCCAACGTCCTTAAGCTTATCTCTCACCGTTTTAGAGATAACTGAAAATTTTATTTAGGAAAATTAGGAATTTTCATGTTTTCGACAAAACACCTCAATAAAAATACATACATTTCTTCTTTTTTGGTCTTCTAAAACATACCTGAGAACCAAGCAAATCGGAGGCGGACACCTGGAAATCCTTGCTTGAAGTATGAGTAGTGTAAAGTAATTTTGATTTGCAAACATATTTCTTTCTGAAATGTGAAGAGATTAACGAGTTAAATAGAAGTTTGGGTCCGGGGTAATCTTCAAATTTGAAGATTTTTGGTGGGACTATATAATTCGGAAGCCAGTTATATCGTTGGAAACTTTCTGCGGCATTTTCTTTACCTCTCTCATTTCGTCTTACGTTTGCCAACAGAGCCTCTAAAATACTTGAAACATATGCTTTTGATCATTATTGAAGGAAAACTTAGCAAAGGCGTAGAACTTGTACATTGGTTGGAATGGGGAAAAACTTTTGGAGCCGATTCGCTGTGTGGCCGAATGTGTGGGCAGCGCTGAGTGGCAAAAATTGTAATTTCTCGCATGAAAGATTACATTGGGCATATAGGGTGTGTACGCTGTCTTCAAGTTGCAAAGCCAAAAACGTTATCATATTTGAACAGATGGTTATAAATTTAATGTTTGTAAACACTAAAAAATTTATTCATAATGTTTTATCACGATTAAATATGTGATTAACTGTATATTTAACTTAGTAATTCAAACTAAAACCTGCGTCGGCGCATTTGTCTGTCATGAGCAGACGACGGGGAGTGATCCACGTGATTTGCACATAACCCAACATAACCTAAAAAGTCATACCAGTAGAGCATTGCGGTAAAGTCGATATTTCGGAAAAAGTATAAGCACAACAAACTTTAAAATTAAATATCATAATACGTACTGGATTTCAAGTGATTTCGCATCCAATCCCATTTCAAGGTTAAACTGAAAGTGAAGGGAAAGATCTCTCTGTTTCACATGTTTTGAGAGTCCAGCCTGCTGTAATTTTTACTACGTACGCTTTTTCCTCTAATTTTTCTGGTCACATTATTATTTTTAAAATGAATTACACTAATTTATTATTCAAAATGTTTCGTAAACGCATGTTTATTTACATGGTGCCGCTTCATGTAAGAAAGTCTGATTTTTGCCTCTATGAACACCAGCGTCGATTTCCGACAATAATTCAAATTCTTGCACACAGCGAATAGTATCACACTAATGTCGTTCTCAGTACGATTAATTATATGTGTAGATGGAGACCCAGGGTGCACGCTTTGTCATCTCTCTGTTTTATTGTTTTAATTATGGTTCCCAAAAAAACTTTTCCAACCCAGTTTTTTACTCTTCTACAATGACCCACACAAAGTGTAAATTTCTATAATCATTTCATACAGGTAGCTTATTACTGCTTCCACTAGAATTGTTTCATTTTTTGGGTCCTAACCTTAATACTCATGGCTTGACTCTTGACTTGCTAATCCTTTGTTCATGTGCAACCTCATGATGATACAGTATCACCATATGCTCTAGAAACAGATGGCCTGATTTAACCAGACGTAGAAACAGAGATTCAGCAACCCAGAAGGCGATTGGAATGGACTTACCATATGAAGAGAGATGTAATGCGCCTTTATTTTATGGCATAGAAATGTGCACAAAGTGTGAGGAAAGAACACCATCGTCTCTTCTCACTTGAGTACTCGCATCTATGGAAGTGGAACAACAGCCTCCTATTGATGAACTCCCTCTGGGAGGTGTGGAAACCGAAGAGCTGATTGATACTGAAGGCACAGGTGCTGGGGATAATGAAGATCAAGTAATGGGTCCACTTGAACCACATCCGGACATTAATGTTCCAGTTGATGTAAACATCGAAATCCCTGAAGAACAACAGCACCTTGAAAGAAATTTTGGTCATGCTTGATTAAGAGTTCAGGAATGTGGAACCAACACAAAGGCATTTTTTGCCAAAGATGTACACTAGAAAGGATCTGCATGCACTTATAGGGCTCCTAAAGAGCAAGGTTTTGCCTATGCATTTGAACGTAGAACTAACTGCGTTACAGGTTCCAACTCTTGTGTAGTGTGCAGCTGTGGCTGTGTGAACATTGGGCCGTAGAATTAGGCCTGCAGGCCCTTGTCCGAGGAAGGCAACAAGATCCATCATGGAAAATCGGCATGGATATGGATGTTAGCAAAGTAAGGAGCAAATTGGATGAGATCATAGACTTTCAGCTGCAGAGACATGACGTTCTAACTGCTAGGCTGCGTCGATTTAATAAGAGTAGTGCAAGAGGACAGCGAAATCTATCCTTTCAGGCAGATGAAAGAAGGTTCTATCGCGAATTGAGTAAAGAGCAAAATAACCAGCAAGACATCGAAATTCCTCAATTGGGAGGCATGGCTGACTATTGGCTGATGAATCTCTGACTACTGAAGAAATAAGCAGAAGCAACTTAGGCGCTGCGTGCTACCAACTACAAAGAGAAAGAGCAAGCAATAACCAGGTGTCCCAGATTCGGACATGGTGTACAATTTATGATAAAAGTATCAGACAAGTGTGCATCCTGCGTTGGCAAGGCGTTTTAAAAAGATCATCAAGAGTCGAAATCTGATCCCAAGCTTCATACTCAAAGGTATCGCGTATACGTTGCTTGAAAAACCAGACGCCGAAAATCTATCTGAATTTAGACCAATAGCCTGTCTTGCAACTATTTAAAAGTGCCTTACAGCTGTAATTGCAGATGAGGTTTACTATCATTGCAACGAGAATGATTGTAGATCATGCAATCATGCCTTGGGGAAGAAGAATCAAGTATTTCAACCATGAGCTTACTAATTATTAATTAATTATTAATTAGCTTAATTCGTATTACAACGGGTATCTTTCAAGGAGACTCCTGTAGTGTATTATGGTTCTGTTTAGCGTTGAAAGCATCGAGCAAAACACTAAATAGTATGTTTCATGGGTTTAGAATACATGATAACGAGGATGGTCATCAACTGACCCTTCTCCTGTACATGAAAGACCTGAAGCTATACGCTAGTTTAAACCAGAAACTGCAGCATGTCACAAATCATGCATCCATGTCACAAAGGAGTTTTCTAATAACAGTCACATGGAGGTTGGACTTGATAAATGAAGAACAGTACATTTAGTCAGAGGAGAATTAGAGAATGCAGAATTGGAGAACGAGAATGAGGATCATATCGAGGCGATGGCCGAGAGTTAGTCATGTAAATATATGTATATTTGTGAGTCCGAGGGTATTCAGCATACGATAGTTAAGAGAAGCTTAATTACTGCCTTCATCACAAGACTCAGATCCTTTCTGAAGAGTTCTCTCAATTCGGCTAACAAGATCAGGGGTATTTACACCTATGCTCTCCCCGTCCTTAGGTTCTCTTTTGGGCTCATCAAATGGTCAAACACCGACCTTGAAAGGATAAATATAACTATCCGCGTTGAAATGACTAAGCATCGAATGCACCACACTAATTCGACTATTGAATGAGTAGTTTTACCACGGCATAGAGGGGGTAGGGGTCGTGTAGGTATCAAGCAACTGTGTAAATTACAAGTTATACAGTTGCGAAACGTTAGATCAACATGAAGTGGAGAGAGACGCATCCAATAATTGGCTGAAAAATGACGTCCTGTTTTTGGAAACGGAAGGATTCGCGATAGAAATCCAGGACAGGGTTGTCAGCTCCAAAAGTTATCGCAAGCACGTGTTACATCAAGACATGGTTTACAGGGGCCGATTGTGTGAAGATACCGACGAGTCCATCACGCATATTATTAATGGATGTCGCTAAGTGGCTCAGAGAGAGTTCACGCGCACACATATTGATGTAGCGGGCATTATACATAAATAACTTGCCTTTAACCTAGGACTCCTAACAGAATGGATTCCTTTTCATAGATACATTCCAGTACCCGTTTTAGAGAACGAAGACCACATCTTATACTGGCATGTTGCTATCCGGTTGGATCACTATATCCGAGCCAGTCGACCCGACATCGTGATGTGTGAAAAAAAGGTGAAAGAGTCTATATCATCGACATTATTTATCCAATTAATTGGAACTTGCAGGCAACATGTACAACCAAGATCCATAAGTATAGTGAGCTAAGGCATGAAGTAAAGACAATATGGAGGGATGTGCAACATGCATCTATTAACCCTATTGTGATTTCGGCTACAGACCATGTGCACGCAAGGTGCACTGAACATCTTGAACATCTAGGAGTCAGTAGGGCACTTGCAGCAGCTCAAAAGGCGGTTTTATTGAACACCTCTCGCATTCCAAGAAATTTCCTAGATCATCAGGAAGTAGGCGACTAAAACCATATGGAGTAACATATAGTAGCTCTAAAGAAACATCCAGAGGCGAATAATGTCACCTTTAACATCGTATTAAATTCATAACATTAACTTGACTGCATTATAAAATTGCGTCCGTGACTGATGAATACGAATTTCTTAGTCTTTATTACTTTCAATAAGGTCTTGATGCCCAAAATGATTTTTTGCGGGTATTTTTTTTTTGATACTCTAAAGCGGATTCTTTAATTTGATTAATTAACTTAATTAATTCAAATAATAAAAGGGCCGTTCAAGTATTACGTGAGCACTTTGCGAGGAACGGGGTTGTCTTCGTAATTCATTACTGTTTATTACATGAAGGGGGGGGGATTGAAATCTTGCATAATATTTTGCATCGTCTGAAAAATCACTTTTGAATCTTGCCGCTACTTCAAGTCCAGAAACATTAGAATCATTTTTATTTGGCGCCATCTAGAAGCTTCACTAAAAGTGTTCCTAATAGTTCTTGAAAAATTTCTACGCTCATTCTTTAAAAGCTCATAGATCTAAGATTCTTAAATCTTAGACCAAAAATTTAACCAAATTCAATCTTTTTCTAGTAGTTTTTAAAAAAGTTCTGCGTTGTATTATATGAAAATTCTTCTAAATATGATATATATGGAGTCACTATCATTTATGATAAAATACAAATACTATTGCATTTAAATAAATTGAGAGTGTTTTCTCCTTTCATTTACGAAAATCTTCCTTCAGCGAAAAAATGGGAGGGGAGTTCAAGCAAATCTTACGTAATATTGAGGAGAGGGGTGTATGGAATGCTTACTCCTGCTTAGATGGGTCGATGGGGCGTTTTAAAGTGATCTGAAAAACGCTTAGGTAATACTGAAACAGCCCCTTAATTTTTTTTGCAATAATTTTTTTAATTTTCAAGGAAAACTATTACTTTTCATTTTTTAATCAAGAATGATTATTTAATCTGACGAGAGGAAAAGTTTTTAGGTTTCCGTTTCCAGTGCTGATAGAGGTTACACGTGTTTATCGAGTGCTATCATTTTTTGGCTGGTGAAAGGGGTGAGTTAAGTGAGTACAGTATGGGTGTTGAAGGTAAAGGGGTCTAGGGTGAAAGTGCAAGTGTGAATGAAGGAAGTGATGGTTATTTATTTTGTGACTGAAAAAATAGAAGAGTTGGTGATAAGAGTTGATTTTGAGGTTAAGTTGGGTGCTGCGAGAAACTGGGTGATTTGCAAGGGGTAGGAGTGGTTGCGGTGTGATAGTTGTGTGATCGGAAGCGCGTAAATATCAGGAAGAAAAGAATAATAATAGTAATAATAAGTGGAACAAGGGGGTAAGCTTTTTGATTGGGTTTTTGGGGTGCGAAAGAAAGTGACTGGCAAGGAAGGTGAGGAGTCAGGTGAAGAAAGGTTTCAAGCTAGCTCGGTGGATAAAGTAGAGCGGCATGCCGGTTGTGCGTAGTCCAAAGGCTGACACCAGTAGGCGACAGCTGCTGGACGATGATGGCTCAGGCGCGAACAGGAACAGGGATGGTACAGAAGAGAGAGGGGATATCGCGGGCGACGACGCAGGTAGTGAGGGCAGTGTGAATGAGAGTGATAAGCTGTTCGAAACTAGTGAGAGGCACGTAGCGGCGACAGCAGCTATCTGACTAGTGGGAAAAAAAGCGTAGAGGGCCACCAAATATTGATAGGCTGAACAGATTGAGATCGCAGGGCGCGGGTTCGAGTAATTTTTCACACAAGTAGCAAAAATCAGCGAGCGCGAATAGCAGTGAAACGTGCGATGAAAAGAGGAAAAGAGAAGAGTTGGCCGAAGACATGGAAAGGGGCAGTGGGGGTGAGGAAGTAAAGATAAAGAGAAGAACGTTGGAGAGGATTCAGAGAAGAGACTTGAGGAAGACAAAATGATATGAAGCGGCAAGAAAAGGAGGTTAAAGAGGAGGTGAGAACAGTTAGACGGCAATGGGAAGGATGGGATGATATATGGAAAAGGTAGAAAGAGAAGATTTGGAGTAAATTAGAAAGGATAGAGAACAGGCAGAGAGAGAATGAGGGGGAAAGGAAAAAGGAAATGAAAGCGTTAGAGAAGAGTGAGTAAACTGGAAATAAGGAGTGAACGTGAAGTGGAAGTGGGAGGGGGTATCGGAGAAACAAAAGAGTGTAGGGCGAGCATGCATGAGGAGAATGAAAGGTTGCGTTTGAGACTAAAGAAGGTTGAAAGAAGAATGGAAGGGGAAGAATGTTCGTGAACGCTCGGCTCCAGCGCAATGGTAGAGGGGGAAGAGGGGAAGAGAAATATGCCCGGCCGAACTCACACGGACAATAGACCTTTACAAGTGTGCCTGTTGGAAAGAGAGAGAAATATCGGAAGAGTCCTATCGGCTTGTCGCCACTTCTCCTGCTTCTCCTCTAAAATTAGCATTGTGGCGCTTAGGGGTATTTCTTCAGATCGCGTCACATATATATAATTATTCTTGTTATAAACAATTATCATAAAAAAATTTACAGATTATCAATTTTCTGCCAATTTCACCCCTTCTTTCAGTTTCATTGATTGATATGCTTACAAAAGTTGCAAATTCTCACTATCAGTTGTTGAAACATGATAACAATCATTTTTATGAATAAATTGTATAACAAAAGCAAAATTTTGTCATTTTCGCGCAGAATGTTTGGTTTTTCACGCAAGTTTGTCTCCAAATGCGTTTATGGAGAGGCTAAACTACAGGAAATCGTGAGTTCCAACGACTATAAATTTTTTTAAACAAACTGGATGAAGGAGAGCAAAATTTTAGCATTTTGGCGCAGAACTTCTGGATTTTTTACGCAAGTCAGCCTCCAAATGCGTTACCTGAGAGCTCTAATTACAGAACAATGTTAATTGATATTAATTGACAATGTTATGAACAAATCTTGTATAATATAGCACGTCTTGATGTCTGGAAATCGAATTCTTTACTTTTATAAACAAATATGATGAAAAAAAACCCATTTTCGATCTTTCATTCACATTTCAGGTGAAAAAGTATATTTTTTTCAACTTTTTTACTTTGAAATGACTCAATAAAGTAGGATCTCCACGAATATTTGACTTAAAATGAACTGTCCAATTAGAAGATGAAAATGTCTCATAATTTTTGCTCCATGAAAAGAATTCTGTGAACGAAAGCAGTCATATAATAGCAGGGGTATAAGCGTACGAATAGTTGTACTATCTTATATGTGTATCTTTCGAAATCATCTACATTAGCTGATTCGCCACTAGCTCATCTCTGCAAAATATAGGCAAACCTTTCAATAAGTTGCGTATCAACGCGAGTAATCTCATGTGGAAAATCTTACCATCCACCATTGTCAATTGCATGTTGGCTTTCACTACGAAACTGCTTGTATTTGTTACGACTCTTGTTGGCTTCAGCTGTTCAATTTCTTTCTTGATGGATGAAACCACTGAAATAGTTTGTTTTTTTCCTTTCCGGCGAACAATCGTAATGAAAAAGTCTGCAATATATTGTTGATAAAGGGTGTTAATTTTGCCAGATTATTGTATTTTCAGTATCCTCTAAACATAATTCTAGTGGCACCATCGATACAGTGAAGGTGGACTCATCTGATATGATCAGACCATCGAATTTTTGTTTACGCGGGTCAGAACCTAAGGTGCCCTCATATCCATACTTTAATCGCATTATCATAGAACAAGCCCGTTTTCTTTAAACTTCCGGAAGATTAATACTGGGGTGTTTAAGTAACCCCGTTACAGTGTTGTCTCTTATGGATAATGCATAGTAATAATTTTAACTCCTCTTTCTGTTCCTGTCATCGATTCAAGGTTACAGTATTTTTTTGTTCAACTAAGTCATAATAAGGATGGAAGATATCAGCGTTTCTTTGTTTTGATTGAATTTGAATGAGCCTGTACTGAGATTTCGTCAACTTTGCTTTCTCGATCAAAGCTAAAGCTTTATTTGCAGTAAACGGTATCAGAGAGTTATTGCTATCTTCTTCCATCTTGATATTAGTATCCAAAAGTTCGCCTACAGCGTTTGCTACAGTCTTTCTGACACTAGTTTGTAGTTTTTGTAGGAATGCCTCCTGAATTTCTACATATGAATCAGAATCCTCAATTTCCAATAGTCTTCTTCTTTTCGTTAAAATGGAACTTCCTGTAAAATCGCCGGAGTTGGGCCTTCCACGATTTTCTTCATATTGTGAGAATTCCACTATGAGATTATTGTCCATCCGCGTTTGATACCTCTCGTAAAGAATTCGCTCAATATGCAATACATTTTTTCATTTTTTTAGAAAATAAGGGTAGAACTGACCAACTACCTTTTATCTAACTGCATTCAATTGTTCACTCTCTAGATTATACTCCGTTTTCAAATACTCCACAAGTACTTCCACATTCCTAGTGCGGTCGCGAGTCAAGAAGTTGCACCGAACTTTTTTGGAAGAGAATATTCTCACCTCCCTCTGTTTATGAGTACGACTGTTTGCAATCCGTGCATTTTTCCTTAGCGCACTCCCGTGATAGTAACACTCGCGAATTTCAACACTCGCAATTGACACTTCAGAAAAGAAAATCCGCGACGCGGCCTACTTACCCGACACTATCTTTTGGTGTGCCCGTGGGACTTTTATTTTTATTATATTATAGCGCTTTAGCGCTGTTTATCCTCTGTAAAAGGAAACTTGGGCGAGATTTGACGATTTGTCAAGAGAAAAAAAAGGTGAAGCACATGAGAAGTTATATATATATATATATATACAATTTTTCAGGTGCTTGTAAAAGCCATTCTCAACTTAGTAGTTGGGCGTCATGTAATGGGGATGAAAACCTCAGACACCTCTGCAAACGTCAAAGAAAGTTAATCAAATTATCTCATGCGGAAAGTGGACGATGGCGGGAAATTGGAGTTCCAGTGTTCCTGGAAACCAAGTCCGTGACTGAGGTGCCCCATTATTGAGTGCTAAGAATTGTGCCTGGCGTCGATATCGAGGCCACTTTTATGAAGTGAGTCTGCTGGAATAGCATGCAAACAGGACAGGGAAGTGGGTAATATGAGAAGGCTACCTTTGAGATAAGAGATCCAAAAGACACTTGAAAGAACAGTAAAAGGGCTTAGTGCATTTTTTTTAAATGAATAGAAAAGCGAATTCATGTGTTAGTTTCTCCGGTTCTCTCCGAGGCTCGGCCTGAGTCGCCGCTTCTTCTCCGTAGGTCGTGGCGATCACAGGCAACGACCAGTGGGCCGCCGGAGTCGGCCAGTACACCGTCTGCCAGCCATACGCCCTCTGCCTGGTCACGAAGTACCTAAGTGGGTCCTCATAGACCAGTCGAAGGGCGTATTGGCCGGCGCAGATAGGCAGCTGGGCGACCACCGGCTTGCCATCTTCGACTGATGAATCTCAAGGACGCACCGCCTATAACACAGGACGCCCAAAAAATGTGAATTCGATTTCTCAGAGGGACAGTTAGAAATAGCAGACACGAAACGAGCAACAGAATTCAACAGTCAATCTTCATGATATGGCTTCAGGTCCTTGACATGAACTGCGTACGGCAACGTTTTCCCGGTTCCATCTTTCAGCTCGAAGACAACTCTGGAAAGGATTCTAGAAATAGTAAAGACTCCCGGGCGAGTAGGTTATAATGGTGCGCCTGATGACCATGAGCCGCGTTGACGTCAAGCTTCATGGAATCGCAGGGCGCATCAAGCCTCTTGATCTTCTCCGCCCAGGCGTCGACTTTCTCGGGTGGTACGGTCGGTGGGGCTTCCGGCTCAACTTGCTCACGAAGTGTCACCGATGGTAATGGCTCGCCACCATAGTCTTCAGGACTCGATTAACCCTTCGGACCGGATTCGCCTGTGGGTGATCATTAGGCATCTTACACCGGCGGACTTTATATGCTTCGCACAAGTCATCAATTAAATTATTACAGAAGTCAGTTTCGTTGTCGGTGAACAAGAACCTGGGGGTTCCGCAACGATTTATGACAGTATCATGAAAAGACTTACTAATCGACTGCCCCGTCACCTTTCGCAGCGGAATGACTCCTATCCAGAGCTTGAAGAAATCTTGGAAAACCAGGATATATTTATATTGTGGAGAGAAAGGGGTATAGGGGCCCATTATATCGGTCCCCACCATAACTCATGGCTCCTTGACTACTCGTTGGCTCACTTGGCCAGGTTGTTTAGCCTGCTTCACCTTACACTTTTGGCAAGTGTCACAGACTTTGACGTATCTAACGAAGTCCCTATAAAACCCTGGCTAATAGTAATGCATAGCGACGCGATGGTAGGTTTTGTTCACCCCCATGTGGCCCGACTGAGGCTCATTGTGAGCTTCTGATAGTGCCCTTTCTCGTTTTCTAGCTGGAAAAACAAGTTTCCAAGCATTCAAGTTGGTTAAAATTGGGTTCAGCAGGTGGTTAGCCCGGTGGTGGTAGAAGAGGCCACTTTCAGGTTTCCAATTAGGGAAGACTTGGGGCGAACGCTTGACGTCGGCCAACCTTTTGAGGTACCACAAGTTCTGAGTCGCAGTTATTACCGCTACTGGCTCTTCACTTTCTAAAGCTTGATCCTGCCTAGACAGAAAATCCGGCACCATATGAAGTGCACCCTTTCGATATTGAATATCAAAATTGTATTCCAGTAAGTTCAGTGACCAACGTGCTAATCTGGGTATTCGATGATAGGAGCTAATTCTTCAGGATCTATTTTTACTCCCTGGCTATTCACTAAATGTCCTAAATACCGTATCTCGCTTCGTAGAAACAGACGCTTATCCGGACTTAGAGTCAGACTGTGTTTGTTCACAGAAGTCTATGACATGGGAAAAAACAGCGCCAATTTTCGGCGTAATGGGTGAACCGATTTCTAAGTAAATTTGTTGAAATTCAACAATTTTTCTTTTAAATGTCGGGTCGAGTCGAGCACCGAAACAAGCTTGGACGGCTGAATTGAAATCTTCGAATACTCTTACAAATGTCAAGTATCTCGTGTCACTCGAACATGATTGTAGTACATCAATTTTGTTTAGTAATGTTTTACAAGCGTTACCATTAAAGCTTGAAGCACCGCGACGCACATCTCGAACTACGCAGCATTTAGTTGCCCACATTAAAGCATCTTTCTCAGAGGGCTGAAGCAAATGCTTGTACAAAGTGTTTACCACGCCCAGCATTAAATGTAGTTCGGGGGCGGGATGGCAAAGAGGAATGATCCGTCCTCTTTTGTTCTAATCATTGGAGGATGAATACAATTTTTGAACAACATTGCATCAGATTTTTTAGCTCCTGATTTACACCATTCCTCGTAATTTTTAGTAGTATCACAGACGGTTCTATACTCTCCACAGACATTCATTCCATTTTTCGTAGCGCAGCACCAAAAGCAAGGATACTGACTGATATGTGACATTATACCAACCAAAATATTAGCTCGTTTTAAATCAGTGGCTATTGTGCCTTGAAATTGTCTTATTTTTAATGACATCTATATCTGTTCTACATTTTCAAAATTCTCTTGAGATCCCTGTGCTAACGGTAATATGAGTAATTTATTGACACCAGAAACTTAAAATATTTCACGCGAATTCCGTCACTAAATTTTTGACGTTGCTCATTCGTGGGTTGTGTTTCAACATTGGACTGTATCGATGAACATATCTTCAAGGAATTTTCCCCTCCATCTATCCCGAGTTTGAGGTGAAAATCAGAAACCCCACGTTTTTCGGAAACGTGTTGAATCAGACCTTCAAGATTCATGCAACACGCAACTGTCTCAATATCTGTGGTACTTTCGCGCGCCTTTGCTATTTCTAATGTCTTCTTTTGTGATAAATGTGTACTCGTCTGAATTTTTTAAAAATCGTCCGCTGGAATAGTGGTTTTTTCGCCAACCTTTCAATGTTGTTGGTCCCAAAGACGATTTCAAGAGGTTTGCTCCCGTGTGGTTGAACGAGTGACAAATTTGATTCTTCATTCCTCAGTTTTCTCTTCAATACTGACGAAATTACTTGGTCAACAACTATGGGGCCCGCTTGTACAGTTGTATGAGTCAAATTTTCAATGCGTGTAGAAAGTGAACATTCATGTGACATTCCCCTCAAAATCACCGCAAAACAATTAGAGCATCAAATCTGAGTCATTGAAGTAGTTATCGATTCTGTGTGAAAAAAAATACTCTAGGTGAATTTTGCGATTTTGTGCTCAACCGCTTGTCATTTTATTGATTTGTTACATACCGGGTTCTTTTGCATTTGCGTTGGAAACAAAATTCAACTTCAATAATTTTTTGCGCGCTAATGTGCACAAATCACAATCGCATGCAGAATCGGAACTCATTCTTGTGACTTTCTTAAATGGTGCAAATTTGATGTAAACCGGCAGTTTGACTTTTTTTGTTGGGTCGTTTCGATGCCGATTAAGGTTACGCTTACAATTTGAGCACAAAACGATTGATAAACGGGCGTCATTTTGATCGTATTTGAATGGCTGATTCACAAGAGAACACAATGCGCCTTTTATGGGATACATGGTTTTACTTTCGCTTAAGCAGATCAAACAAACAACCTTTCGATTTTCTTCATGATGTCTGGCCTTCGGCATTTTTGTGACGTGAAACTCAATTTTTTTCACGACTACATGCATATGTTTATAATTCTGACTATTCATTTGTTCATATGGTTCGACTCATTTGTTCATATGCTTCTATGGTTTGAATCATAGGAGAATTTTATTGTAAACTCCCCTGAACGAAGTATTTATTATTAGTTAAAGTGATGTGTATGTTAATATGTTGAACATTTGAATGAAATAAGTGACATGTATCAGTAAGGAATAAATGTAATCAATTTTATACGAGCACGCTTGATCGCGATGTATGATACTTATGCGCCTACCCACCTGGGAGTAGACACAACCATGTTTAGCTCGTTATATCTCTGGTTTGGAATATTGAATTGTAATGAATATTAAAGTTGACGCATTCAAACTGATGAGTGTAGTGATTCATTATGGAAACCTGAAAAAAACATGGATTTTCGCAGTTTTTTCAAGTTACAAAATTGATATCACATGTTTTTTGCAGTATAATGTAGAAAACATTGTTTTCGGTGAGCAGACAAAGATTTCAAGTCAATAATTATGATCGTGGAATGGTTTTGGACGTAGTTAGAAAAATTAACCTACGAAAAATTGAGAAAAATTGAGTTTTCTCTTCGTTCCTTCCATGGGTGATTTTCGTTTTTAGCTAAAATTAGTTAATTCTGATGAGAAATTAGAAATTAGAAAAGAAATTGGATGGGGGATGGCACCTCTGGGTTAAGCCTTATTAAAGCGCACCGTGTTCTCTAAACATAATTCTAGTGGCACCATCAATACAGTGAAGATGGACTCATCTCATATGCTCGGACTATCGAATTTTTGTTTGCGCGGGTCAAATACTAAAGTGCCATTACATTCATACTTCAATCGTATTATCATAGAACAAGCCTATTTTCCTGAAACTTCCGGAAGATTAATACTGAGGTGTTTAAGTAACCCCGTTACAGCGTGGTCCATTAGGGATTGAGTGGAAATTTTAACTCATCTTTCTGTTACTGTCACCGATTCAGGATTACACTTTTTTTCTGTTCAACTAAGTCATAATATGGAGGGAAGATATCAGCAATCCTTTGTTTTGATTGAATCTGAATGAGCCTTTACTGAGATTTTGTCAACCGTGCTTCCTTGATCAAAGCTAAAGCTCCATTTGCAGTAGACGGTTTTAGAGAGTTATTGCTATCTTCTTCCATCTTAATATCAGTATCCAAGAGTTCGGTTACAGCATTTGCTACAGTCTTTCTCACTAGCTTTCATTTTTCGTAGGAATGCCTCCTGAATTTCTACATGAGAATGAGAATCCTCAGTCTCCAATAGTCTCCTTCTTTTCGTTGAAATGAAACATTCTTCAAAATCGCCGGAGTTGGTTCTTCCACGATTTTTTTTTATATTGTGAGAATTCTACTATGAGATTATTGACCATCCACGTTTGAAACCTGTCGTCAAAAATCTGCTCAATATGTAACACACTTTTCCATTTTTTTTTCAGAAAATAAGGGTAGAATGTACCAACTACCTTCTTTCTAGCTGCATTCAATTGATCACTATCTACATTATACTCCATTTTCAAATACTCCAGAAGCTCTTCCACATTTCTAGTGCGATCGCGAGTCAAGAAGTTGCACAAAACTTTTTTGGAAATTTTGAAAGTATCAATTTTTGCTCGTGAAATGAGAATAATCAAAGGGCAACTAGGAAAAATGAACGAAAGAAGCAAAAGAAACGCACAGAAATGATTGTTTCCATATTTTGACAACTGATAATGAGAATTTGCAACTTCTATAAACATATCAAGCAATGAAACTGAAAAAACAGTGAAATTTTCAGAAAACTGAGGATCTATTAATTTTTTAATGATAATTGTTTATGAGAATTAAATTTTTTGTTTGATGCGTTTTTACCATTTAATATTGCGCTAGAGATAAAACAAAGCGATTTTAGTAAAACAATATTTTTTCCCATCAAACCACTCCGTTGTTTATTTGTTGACTTCTTTTTATAACAACTAAGTTGGATATTATGCAAATTATTAGTATCCTGGAAGTGCCCCCGCATGAATTCAAGACGTTTTGTCATATTTGACAATTATTCCTGGAGAGGAGAAAAACAAAAACGGCAGAATTGCCCTTTTTGCCACACTTTGCGTTAAATATATGAGTATGAACAAAGACAAATTCAGAAATCGCATATCGCAGGTCTTCAAAAAATTTATTCAACTGTAATTTGGAAAAAAAAATGCAAATCGGATGAAAATTAGAGGGTGTAGAATTTTTTGAACATTAAGTTCCTGATTTTAACCACTGTGCACCGACTGGAAGCGCTTGAGCCATTGACCAGCCATAGAGGTTGTTTGCATCAAAATATACCACATAAATGATCTCTTCATTGTCCTTGTAAGCTTCCGTATATATATATTATTGGCTTTGGCATAACGATTGGAGCATTGACTTCATAAATACACAACTTACATATGATTGTGTGTTAGAAAGCAAGGCTGCCACTGTAGCCACCATGTTGATGACGCCATCTTAAAAAGATCCTATCATCAGATTTTTGAAAAACATATTGTGACGCGACAAAATTTGAGCCAGCCACTTTGCATTTTTATTCAATTAACGAAATCAGTTCCTTCTCACCAAGTAGCATGACATTCCTAGGGCATAATTTTTGGTTATATTTAAGAATCTGAGGGATCATGCATGACCCCATGACCTTGCCTCGGCATCATCATCGAGGGACAAAGAGGGATTTTACGACCTTTGAGACGCCTAAGGAACTAGGACTTGTTTGCTGTCATCTCCATCTTCGAATCGAGGTTCAAATTTGAACCTAGTTTCCATCCGTCGACCTACTGTCTCCGATCACCCCGGAATCTGTCATGGAACGCTTGGATGCCTACAAAGCTAGGGAGGATGACCGAAGTACTTTCTCTATGCTCTGGAAATGACTTCTTCAGCTAGAAGTGAAACTTTGTTTTTATCAGCAATTTTTTTGAGGAAGGCAGCTGTCTCATACCCTGTTGGGTCCTTGACACTGCGGCCCTGTATTTGACATTTCAACCTACATCTAGATTCTAGACTTTCGGAATGGGATGAGAATCAGATTTGGTCATCTTAGATTTGTTGCTGTGAGTGATAATGCGGACGCACTTGATCCAGAGAGGATGAGAGTTTCCTTTTTACTGAAAATTTTATCCGATCCTTCTTCCAAAATTTTCCTTTAATAAACACAAACTCCCGTAGAAGCCGTCCCTGCACTATCTTCAGATGTAGCGGCACTGGAGAGGGGGAGCCGAGAAAAATTCACAAATTCAAGGGCAGCGCATTGTAACTAACCAATCAGCGGAACTCATTGGGGGACTCGACCAAAGGAGACGAGATGAAGCATTCGACAATCGACAAGCTATAGTCGCTTTCGTGCAGGAGCTGCATGCTGGAACGGTTCAGTCACGATTGTTTCCATACTTTTTAAATTAGAATACAAGTTAAAATGAGTTAATTCAAATCTGTGAAGTCAAGTCTAGAGTTGAGGTAAGGTCAGCTTTGTACCTGATGTGAAGCTTGGAATTCTTGCGCGTTCCCAGTGTTCGTAGTTTTGATTAGTTTAAGAATTACGTCTGTGAGTAGTATTTTATTGAACACGTGGGCCATATTGAGTCTTCAACGCTATTCACATATTGAATTTAATTGTGATTATGGTGATGCTTACTGGAAAAATCAATTTCGTTTTTGCCCAATAATTTTGCTTCCGCCATAAATTGATCAAAAGTGTCTTGTCTTAAATCGTCGCCACGCTATTACTGCAATTACCATCGCCTAATGGGCCTCGTGTCTCAAGCTATAGCTTTGATTCTGACTGAGATCTTGGTGTAATATGTAGTTTTCGTTATAGTTAAATTCCCTTCATTCTCCTTTTCTCACATTGAAAGACCAGAAGCTTCAGGTTGCCGTTAATCATTTAACTCAAGTAAAAATTCGATCTCACTATTCGCCAGTGGAGTATCGACTGGACGATTGAGCCCAGCTTTGGTTATCTATTATTCTTGTAAGATAGTCTTACTCAAATTGTAAATTTTGTTGAATTAATTAAGGTGATAAAATGGTGTAAGGCTAAATCAATTTCGTAATACGCCCCCTACGAAATGTCATTCTCCAACCATGGTTATTATCATGTGCTACCGATTTCTGTAAAGTTGCTACCGACCCTCATCAACTCAGTTCATCAATGAATATTGCACGCCATTTAAAACATGATCTTCTGAGTCCTTCATTTACAAGTAAGAGTTTTTCACAGCTTCAGAATTTTCGTGGAAAGGTTAACCCATCCCCACTACCATTACTCGTAGCAGGACTGAGCAGTCAAGGGCAAATCTTTCACTCAGGTTCCGATATTTGTTTCGAGTTTAAGTGATTTTTGAGCATTTCGTTGGCGTATGCATGCCTGTCGAACAACATCCTTGTCGACGTTAGAGTAATTTAGTTTCGCGATAAGAAACGTGAGCCGGAAATTACGTTGACGAAAAAATTTACAGTTACAATATGGAGGGGGGGGGGGTCTTTCTGAAACATATGCATTAAAAGAAAAATTGGACTGTAGTCACTCCATTTGCCATGATCATCGTTTCTAGAAGTCTTGTTTGGCGACGTTTCCTTGCTGTCATATATGGGCGTTTCCACGAAAAGAGTTATTTTCGGCACAGAAAAAATTTGAAAAAGAAGTTTGGAGCACATCTGACAAACTTTTTTCACACATGAAGAGATTTATTTTTCAGATGGGTCACTTCGTTTGCGCATGTGCAAAAGCCACAAAAATATACTTTTTAAAATTTATTACACTTTTTTTGTAACGAAATAAATTGAGAACAGAAGGTCATTTCGAGTTGGTTTTCCTAGTTTTTTGATCAGGATACTTTCCATTTTAGTGCGATTGGGTAATATTATGAGATATTTGTATAAAAAAATACTATATTTTCTTTTAAGAAGCTGCCTAATTCCTTAGGCATATCATTTTCCTTGCGAGGGCGTTTTTCCGACAGTGAAATACATCAAACTGAGTTTTGTTCCTTTCTTGATGCGCGCAATTTTCACAGTTGCAAGTGTTGAAGGAAACATTTTCGCTGAATTGTTGGAGTGGACATTTCACCCTCAAATTGCTCACAGCTTTTACGCGCACTGCTTCGAGAAGTCTTAAAGTAAAGTAAAATGATACAGGAAAAATTTTTTCGACAAATACAAAATTTTCGATATTTCGAAGGGGATTTGAAATTGAAACTTTGAAAATTGTCAAATTTCTTGAATTGTTAATTTAAAATTATTGATAGTTTGCGGCAATCAATAATATATGGATGATTTCTAATTAAATTCGGAATTATTGTCCCTCGCTGACTTGATAGCTTGGATGTTTGAAATTTTATATTTTATATTTCGTGTCTTTTGACAATAAAACGCCAGATTATCTGTTGTTTCAACCTAAGTTCTCTTCAAGAAGTGCAAAGGAATTATCCCCGAAGTTGTCGAACGGTTTTGAAAGGAATTATCATCAGAAAATTCTTCAAAAAGTACGTACACGTGTTTTGTAGCTCGTAAACATCAACTATGTTCTGTAGCGCGACAATTTTCTTTGATTCATGAATAGGCGATTCCCGGGCCTGTTGAAAATTTGAAAGATTTAAAAAATTTCATTTTGGAGGTTACAAGGTGCTCCATGACTACTATAACTAAATTTAGAGCATAATTGACTGATTCGATTGTTTTTCATATTTTTTTTTTTTTGTAAACATGTAACTTCTTGGAGCTCTGACGTCATTGAGACTCCTGTAAGGACATTGAAAACTCAGAAAAACATTGGAGAAACTCAATCGGCTTATTCTTCTGATTGAGTTGTGACAGTAAGAATTCAAATCCTCGCACCCCTTCCCATCAAAAGGCTGCCAACACCTATGTATAAGGAACGAACTTCGATCAGGGAAATGCTGGAATGATTCTAGGTTGCTTGCTTGCTCAAAAAAGGCTTCAGAAACGTCTTCAAGACCACTCCGCTTCATTCGGAATCCAGTCTGAGTCCTAACTTTGCAAAACTTCACTCATCGATCGCATCCGTTAGGACGGGACCCCTGCAGCTTAAGATCGGGCGTAAAACTTGATTTGTGTTCAGCTTCCGGATGAGTCCCAAACATTGGAAGGGGATTTATCTGGAGTTAGTTTAAGATCGATGACATTCTCGGAGACGAAGAACGATATAACATCACCATTTATATTACAACTAGTTCGCTTAGAATAAAATAAGGGTACTCATAATTGTTGTTAACTCCAGCAAAGTTGCACCAGCTGCCTTTCTGTCAAATACTTGCTCTCTGGAGCCTGCGCACTAAAACTTTTTCAAGCACGCGCAACCGATCAATATTCGGAGACGATCTTGCCAAGCTTTGCCAAGATTCGCTCTCTTTTTGCATTGTGACTCCCTGATGGAAATGCCTTTCCTGACTCTGCCGACTCTTTTTATTCTGATTTCAAAGTTGTCGATCCAATTCTAACTTGGATATCATCCCTAAGATTTCTACTCCACCCGGGAGTTGCCTTTCTTGGATTAAATCCCATACTACGATCTTTTGTTCCGCGATTCAGCCGGTTAACCTTTTGCTTCAATTTCATAGCAAAACCTCTAGATACGTGCCACAAAATAAATATTAAAAATGGCTCTCTGAAAGAACTTTGATCTCAAAGCAACTTTGGAACATTGTGAGAAATCCATGAAATTTTATAAGAGTTCGTGGAAATTTTCCCATGAGCAATTGATTGATTATTGAGTTTAAAATGTGGCTTAGGAAACTGAAGGGTAAAATTCAGTTATTTACAGAGAAGAATGAATACAATTTAATTTTGTCAATTTTTATTGTTGAAGAAGTTCATTTTAAGTAGAGTGAAGGTGATATAAATAGAATATAATCAGTCTTAAGGATCTTTTAGTTATGAAGACTTTGATATTACTAGTGCTTGATCAATATGTGCCCTTCTTGTACAATTGATATTGTTTGTCGATTTTTGACCCCTCACATCTGAAATCCCCAATTTTCTTGATCTGAAATCCTCAATTTTGCTAATCTGAATGCCCCAACTTTGCTGATCTGAGTTACTCCTATTGCCGATTTTCTGATCCCTGATAGTATAACTGTGCATTTATTCGGAGGTCATGGAATTAGAAACTTGAGTTTTCTGGAGTACAAGGTATAATTAACGTTTTAAGAATGTTCTGATTGTGACTAAATAAACTTGTTAGACAATGGATGGCTGGTATATTTCAATAGCATCTAGTACTTTAAAGCATAAAATTTGAATGTTTCAATGAAATTTCAGCAAAAAATGTGTATAAATTTTATTTTTTCACACACATTCAGAGAAAGGCAATTCGTGAATTCTTATTCTGTTTAGTACTATCCTATTAAATTTGTACGTTCCATAGATCTTGCACATATACCTTTGAGGAATATTATTTAAAAAAATTTCAAAAGAAACCATTGAAGTTACTTTATTTAATAAATGAGAAATACCTCAAACCATCTATGCTTGACTCCAAAAAGATAAATATTTCTTTTATTTTGCATTTTCTTACAACAAGGCTGCATTTTCATCAAACAAAATTTTGTAATTAAAAAATGTTCTTCAAATAATTTGAAATTAATAATAAGCAGAAAAACGTCAATGCAAGGTTAATTAAAAATAAATTAGAACTCTATCTTCATTTTTCAAAATGCATGTTCTCTTTATATGCTTTAAAAGCACAATTAGTTGCTAAAATCGACAATTTGAAAGAAAATCAAGTACTTTCGAAGAAATGCAGTTGCTTGTGTAGAATTCAGAAAACATACAATTATTATAATTCAGTATTAGAATATTTTTTTAGAACTGTTCACGTGAAATAATTTTTGTTTATAAGATGCATGCTGTATTTCTCTTTGGGTCGAAGAAAGAACAATTGTAGCAAAATTGGTTAAAATGTAAGAAATGTCCAAAAAAAATTCTAACTTTAAGAAAATAATTCCATTCAAAATGTTTTGAATGATTCCTGTCCCTGGAAATCAATTAACAGAATTAGGTTTTTGACTTCACTTCTTCTTATTTTTAATGAATAGTAAATTCAAATTAACTACAGTTTTTTTTCAAACATAATCTATACGATACAATGATTCACCTAATAGTTCAAGGCCCCTTATCAGAATGGGAATTAGGAAAGCATGACTTAACTAAATTTCAATTAGTTGAATGATTTTTTTTATATAATTAGAAAAAAGTGAAAAAAATTTATGAAAATCGGTTTATTATCATTACTGTCATTATTATCATTATTGTCATTTTCATTTTCATTATTATACCATGGCCAAATCCTCTTTGAGGTAAGCGTAACTCTGTCGGTTCTAGCCTCGTTATACCTGTACTATCGGGGCTCAAGGATTTTATATGGTAAGGGTAAGTAAAGAGATGTGTAAGAGGAAGGATAGGTTTTAGATCAATCTAGAAGTCGCGCGTTGTTTACTCAAAGAGCCCACTACGTACTTTTTCAGGACTTTCCAAAGTTTAAATCTATTATCCTTATTGAAAGTGTCCTCCAGATCAACAAATGCACAGAAAACTCTTTTGTTTACTCTCAAACTTTTTTCTATGATTTACCTCAAGCTAAATATCTGATCCGCACATGATCTCCCGGACATATACCCACACTGGACTTCCCAGATCCTTTCCTTACTCATTTCCATGACCTTACCAATGAGTATTTTGGTAAATATTTTTCCCACGTTACTTAGTAGGATAATCGCTCTATAATTAGTACAGTCGCCTTTATCGGCCTTTCCTTTGTTGACTGGGAGGATAGTCGCCCATCTTCATCATCGCCCTTCTCCTCCTTCTTCATCTGCAATTTCGATATAATTTAATAAATTTCCTAAAGTAAAAGACTGCTCAATTCGTGATCCAACTGAGAATCAACTTGACAGTTGTCTGCGAACAGCTGGAATCGATTGGCCTGAACGATTCATATTCCAGGATAGTCAGTCGATCCAGGTAGACTCATTAGGATTCATCATCCCATAAATTCAAGATTTTGTTCGCATTTAGTCACAAATTCTAATAACTGTTCACTATGATAACTTTGAAATTTTGTACAAGTAGTGTACTTGATTTGGAGGTTAGGTTTTTCTTCCTCTGAGGAAGTGAAAATCGTTCTACCATGGTTAAATTAATTAAGAGACAGTCAAAATACTGACCAGTCCTTTCTGCTGCTTACTATTTTTCATGTAGACTGAGGAGCCGAAGGGCTCAGAGCACTCTATTCACTCACGACCCAGGTAACGGGGTAGGTAGACGTAGCACTGGAGATCGGACTCAGGCAAGTCGATCAAACATCCACGACGCGGGAACTCAACGCATCAAGAGGACCCTGAGTAAGCGTATGGAGGTGAGTCCCGTCGCTCCACATAGCCAGGGAGAGGACATCCTGGTTTCCGACCCGAACATCAACAAATTGCCACGTGTTCCTGGCAGCACCTCTCGGATTCCCATCCGAAGCTGAGTGATGCTGTTTGCTAATTCTACTGCGCATGTCTGAACCTTCGACTCGGTGATCTCCGAAACCACGGCGTTCATGTACTACTCACTCTTAGTTCGATCTCGACCGAGAAGGGTCATGCAAAAATGTGTGTTATTGAAAATTGTAACAGAAAATTTTTAGACTGAGCTTATAAAACATCTATGGGAATTGCAGAAAAATCTACTGCGAGTCAATCAGATTGTTCTGGATCCTGAGAATCTTAAATATTAGAAGCATGAGTATCGGACGTGGTGGCCTGCGGGGCCGCCGAAGGATGGAAGTTAAGATTAAGTTCCACTCTGTGTTTTGAATCAATTCTTGGTTTTTTTTTCTCGTGTAACTTTGGAATGCTCATTAATTCTTTGACCAGACGGTCGCGACGCATGTGAATGCACCCTTCATTCTGCTTCTCTGAATGCGATATTTGCTTCTTCTATGTGAAAAGTATACAGAATTGCAACCAAAAATTGTAAAACTCTAATTGCAAAGCCTAGAAGAAGCAATATCTCATTCTAAATACAGAATTAAAGGTGCACCCCTTTCCCCACATATGTGCCACTCAACCCAGTTTAGGATATCTACTTTTAATCTTCTCGTCATAATCTAATGAAGCTTATGCAGCCCATTTGGATTCGATTTATCAATATTTTACGAAGTCCTGCTATTGTATAGAAATTGTAGAATGGTGGTTTTTATTTTATGAAAATTGCATTGATAAATCTTCGTATATAGAAGTTGCCTTGCCTTCCAAATACTCTCAAGACTTTAAATTCTCAAAGGGATAAAGGTAACGGAATCTCGTCAAGAGATAGTAGTTTTATTCATTTCCCGGTAAGGAAGAATTGATTGAGACCCATAGACTGGCATTCAAAAAAGTAAAATTTGAATGCCCTCATATGTAAATTAATTGCAATTTTGTCCGAAAAATAATTAAATCGCATTGACTGGCATTGGTTCTATTCAATATTTTTTCAACACCATCAAGTGTCATTGACTCTGTTCAATACTAATTTCATGAAAGGCATTGCATAGCATGCCATTTGACGGGTCGCCAGGCTGCAATGAATGGCATTAAATGACATAAGCCCAAGGGCATTACAAGCGAATCTCTTTAATGCCTTGAAGTTTATACGCATTAGGTGACTGATACGAGACGTGCAATTGGTGCCAGTCTATGTGTCCCAATCAACTCTTTTTTACCGGGAAATAAAGAAAGCTACCATCTCTTGATAAGATTCCGTTACCTTTTTCCCCTTGTGAATTTAGAGTCCTAGGAGTATTTTAAATGCAAGGCAACTTTTACATTCCACGAAGATTTACTAATTCAATCTCCGTAAACTAAAAATTGAAAATCACATGAAAAGACCTTAATTTTGGTAAATATTTTACCGATAAGAAATTCTGAAAAGATTTATTTATATAATTTGTTTGGCTACATCCATCAAATTATGAAATAGAGTGGTCCAAAATAAGTAAATGTTTGGATTTTCATGGGCGCCGGCAAATATGAATAGCCCAACCGAAAAAAACGTATTTTTTGTTTTTCTGTAGAGTCATTTTTTAGCCCAAGAAAAGCAATTGTTCCTTTCATGGAGTTCAACACGTGAAAATAGAACTTTTTTTCGAGTTGAACTTTTCATAAGAAATTATGAATTAATTGAATCAACCTGAAAGTTATTTATTTTCACGGATTTCAAGATAGATTTTTTCGACTTTCCGTATTCCAGAAATGCTATATGTCAATTTAACAACAAGTAGAATTCTGCAAAAATCGAAATATTTGCAGGTTTATCGCTCCCCTTGGTTCAGTTTGTGTGAATTGAAATTTTTACAGAAGATTCTTCAAACTTTTCGGAATAAATTTGGAAAAGAACAGCTCAAATGGTCAAAGGTTTACAATGAACACAAGGAAAACAAAAATGGGAAAAAACTGATCATTTTACTGCAAGTTCGCCCGTAGGTTGACAGGTGAAGACTATGTTTATGGCGCGGGCAATAAACCGCCAAGTCGAATCCCTTTGTAGTCTCGAAATACAAACTGACCCAAAAAAACGGTTTTTTAGGTAAACATTCGCAATAAAAACATTAGCCACTCGTTTGGAACGAAGAGTGAAGCGACCTCGCTGGTGAATCCTTAGCGTGGACTGAGAGTTTTGTTTCTTTAAATTACTTCCACAAGAAACTTTAAAACCCTTACTTGGCCTGAAAAATGCGTACAAAGAAAAAAAATTTATATTTCCATTCGGCAAGACTATACTTATTTGCCGGCTCCTGGTTAGTGAACTACGACCGGATAACGGAAGTCCTAAAAATAGTATCTGGCAGGCAGACGTGTTTAAACTTATTGCTTGGAAAAGGTTTAGGTACCTAGTTTTGTTTTCCTCGGTATTTTGGCATTGACATCCTGACGTTTCGTCTCCAAAATCTTTCAATAAGGCTTAATTGAAGATCTAAATACTTTGAGTTAGCTTATGCATCTATTTGAGTTCCTTGCGAACATTAAATTTTAATTATTTCTTACACTCAATTGGATCCGATTAATTAGTTTATTTTAATACATCAGATTTTCCGTAAATGACCTTATTAAGCAAGTAAAGATAATTAGTCAAATTGTTAACAGTCAGTTATTTAATCTCAGTATTGTTGTTTGTTTTATTTTTACCTGATAGTAATTTCTATGATTCATTATTGTTGCCAAATTCAATTACCATATATTTGTACTGCGATATATGCACAGGAATTCTTGTGATGATAAATGTGCAATCAAGATGATTTTCCCTGGAATTTGTTGAGCTCGAAATTTTTATTATGAACTCAAACCTATTTTTATTCTTTCAAAAATTTCATTCCTAATTTTAGGGATTCTTAAAATGTAATTCCAAGTTTAAGTTTAGATTCGAGCGCCAAGCGCCCGACGCATGGAGAGACGGTGGGTAGCAGTGGGTGGCTTCCACATTACACGAGTCTCTCCTCTCTTCATTGGAAACCGACCAATTAGCCGCCGAGCATCCATCCTCTCTCCGTGCCGTAAGTCCCTCGAACGGGAGCTGCCTACGTGCCAAGAACGTATATAATAAGGACAGGAAACTCGAGTGGAGGGGTAGCAAGGGAGACGGCGGCTGAGTTGGAGAGCTCATCGTTGCGTAGTTTCGTACTGCGTATCAGGCTGTCTCTTTTTCTCCGCGAGCGAGAATGAGTCAAGCACGTGCATTGAAGTTGCTTTGGTGGCCATGTAGCCATGTGAGCGTAACCTCAAAACTTTTTGTTCACTTTTTTTTAAAACCAACATACGTTCACACGAAACGCAATACTAAGTTAAAAATTGTAGAAACTGAAAAAAAGTACTAAGGAGCGTTTTTCCGATCCCAAATTTTATAATTATAAGAAAAGTTTCCTTCCTTAAAATTTTTTTGCTTTTTTATAATTATGGAAATTTAAGACCGGAAAAACGCTCTTTAGTGCTTTTTATTCAGTTTCCGAAAATTTCAACTCGATATTGTGTTTCATGTGAACGTAAATTGGTTTGAAAAAAATGTGTAAAAAAAATTTTGAGGTTACGCTCACATGGCCTTAAATAAAGTCGTAGGAGAACTCGCGGAATTTATTTCAAATTAACTTGTACATTTCTCTTGGCCGCTCGATTTTGTGCTGCATTGTACGACACAATACACTCGCGCCATTTTTTTCAATTATCTTCCATTTCTCGCATGAAAAATACATTAAAAGCGTGACGTAGAATGTTGACGAAAATCTAAACGCCAAAGTGTAAGCAACTCCAATGCACGTGCTTGACTATTTCTCGCTCGCGGAGAAAAAGAAACAGCCTGATGCGCAGTACGAAACTACGCAAAGATGTGCTCCGACGTTACCAACGTTATTCAAGCCACGGGTGCTCTACCCCCTCCAATCAAGTTTTCTGTCGTTATTATATACATTCTTGCTACGTGCAGCGTACAACGACGTCAGTATTGCTACATTCTTGTAAGGAGGCAGACCTGCCGTTCTGTTTTCTCAACCTCGTGTTCATCACTGTTCTCAACCACGTTTGCATCTCTGCTCTCAACGTTGTTTGGAATTGCAATCCTGAAACGTTTATTGAATATAGAACTTGCCGCGTGGAGTGAGTTTTTCTTTTTACTCCTTTTCTATCCTGAATTTCTGTGTCTTTCCCTCTTTTTCATCAACTCTCAAAGAGAGGCGCATCGTTACCTTCCCCGGTATTTTTCTCACCTTACCAATCCTTTCCTTTAATTTTAATTGTCTTTATTTTTCTTTCCTTATTATCTTCATTTTATTCTTCATCTGTTTTACTCCCAATTTCAAGTCGCCTCTGCCTCCCCCCCCTCACGCTCTAACGTCAAGGTTTGGTGGCGCACTCCGCCATTAGAACAAACGAGAGAGCCCCACCGTCCATCCCTAGTATAGTTTCTCTGTGAATAAATTCTAGTCTACAAAAATGATGTTGTGCAGATTATGAGGTGAGGGACAGAGTCTTAACCAATGTCGTGCTTACGCGCAAAGACTTAGAGCCGTACTCACCAGAGCCGTTAATTTTAATCCGGGATACCCCAGATACGTCACGGTGCCAACCGAACCCTTAGTTGCTTCCACGGAGTCTGACCAGAAACAAACCCCTACTCGGATTATACCTCCACATCTCCGAGTTTGTCGGCCGCACCGCATTCCTTGGACTATTAAGACCGTCCTCGAGATCCGCGTTCTCGCCGTACGCCACTTCCCTTATCTTCTCGTTCTCCTCACGACTGACTTCAGTGGTACCGTCGCCGTACGATACGGACCTCTATCGCTCGCCGCCAACTAACCCAGGATCCACGCATCAATCTCTTCTCTGAGGAGCGGACTCTCGGACAACCCACCCTCGCTCCGTAGGAGGCGCCTGACAGACCACTCGCGTCCTGATCCATTTGTGCGAAGAACACGACTTCATAATCGGGTATTCCCTCCCCCCCCCTGCTCAATGGTATCTGCTTACTCAGTACTTGGGAATTTATACCGTATCAGACTATGACGTGAAAATGAAAGAAAGGTTTTCAGAAAATTAATATATAAGTTTTGATGAAATTAAATATAAATCATATAGCAATATACTATATCTTTATTTATTTACTTTTATCATAATTGATCATTAAAATATGAATAATAATATATAATAAAAGGAAGTTGAAAAAGGAAGCAAAGTAAAAAGTCGTTTAATATCTTCAACCCCGGTTGAAAGTTATTGTACTTTTGCATGCACTTAAATATTTCCTCTGAAACTGAAAGTATTAACTGAATTTTATCAATCTTCTCTTCACTTTTTTCTAACTATATAAAGAAAATAATTCAACCCATTGAAACCAAATTGTGTCATGTTTTCATAATTTCGGTTTATGTAACTGGCCTCAATCTTCTAAAAATGAATGGGTTCTTCTTGGAAAAAGGAAAATACCCTTCCACTCGCAACGGGGTGTGTTTCTTGTCTGTCGATCAAAGGATCCCGGACCACACATCGGAACCCAAAGACGGCAAACACTGAGCGTCACTGCTATTGTACTCTTGTTTAAGATTATTAAACAAAATATAAACAGTTCAAGTGAAAAATAGCTCAGTACATGAAAAGAGAATAATATTTCGTTTGAAACAAATTAACACAATACTATTATTTCCACAAAATAATTCAATAAATGCGATGGATTTTAAAGCAATTTGTAAATTTTCATTGTTTAAATTTCAAATCCCCCTCGAATATTGAATTTACAATTCGATGGTAAAGTCAAGGTTTTGGCATTGAACAAAGGAAAGTATATTTCCTTCACAAAGTATGTTGAGGAAACTCAAATCAAATTCAGGTTCATAGATTCACTTTGATTTATGGCCTCTTCCTTGAAAAATTTAGCATCTTACCTCACTGACTATGAAATTGTAAATTCTGTGTTGTCTAGCATCAAAAGAGAAAAAATTGATCTCCTAATGAGAAAAGGTGTTTTTCCTTACGAATTCCTTGACTCGAGAGAGAAACTAAAAGAAAGTTAGCTTCCACCAAAAGACAAATTCTACAGCACTTTGAACGACTCAACAATATCTGATGAGGATCATGCACACGCACAATGCTTATGGTCTGCTTTCAATCTTAAGACTTTCAGTAGAGACGTGAAGCTGTACATGATGACCGACGTTCTATTGCTGGCTGATGTCTTCGAAAGTGTCCGAGAACAATGCCTCAAGGCTCACGATCTCGATCCTGCACACTACTACACCACTCCTGGCTTCACCTGGGATGCCATGCTCAAACTTAGAGGGGTAAAATTAGAACTCCTCACTGATGTTGACATGCTGTTGATGATTCAGCAAGGTAAGAAGAGTGGAGTGAGCCAATGCCCTAACCGATATATACTGGATAATATACTGGAAAGAGAACCGAAGCATTGAGATTCCCTAGTCATGTTGGGAATGGACGAAGAAAGAACCCCGCACAAACCTTATGGGAAGCTGCCCTTCGTCAAATTGGCTGAAACTTTGGGAAAATGAAGCTCTCGTCACCCCGAACAAAAGTCTCCATGGGCACATAAAGATCCTATGAGTAGTTTCGGAGTTATGGGACCTCCAAG
>JAUMHM010086063.1:0-11186 GCA_032362435.1 Melikaiella ostensackeni | reverse complement strand
ACCGCTGTTGCCAGCGAACTGAGACCGGTTTCTAGTGGAAGGGGAAGGTCCACCAATCATTTTCCCCCACCAGCCGAGTCGGTTGATCGCTTGGCAGACGCTCCGCGCGGGAAGGCTCATTACTTTTCAATCAAACCCTGTATATCTTGTACTGGGATATTACTATCCAGACGGATCGTTCTATCCGAGCCAATCAACCCGACATTGTGATGCGTGAGAAAAAAAGTGGGAAAATTTATATCACCGACAATGCTTGTCCACTTTACCGGAACTTGCATACAACCTATACAACCAAGAAACAAAAGTATAGCGAGCTAAGGCTTGAAGTAAGGACAATGTGGAGGAAATTGAAACATGCATCTATTCATCCTATTGTGATTTCGGCGACAGACAATGTGCACGCAAGATGCACTGAACATTTCGAACACCTAGGAGTCAATAGAGTACTGGTAGCAGCTCAAAAAGCGGTTTAATTAAACACTTGTCTCATTTTAAGAAACTTCCCAGACCATCAGGAAGCGGGCAACTGAAACCCTATGGAGTAACAAATGGTAGCTCTAGAAAAGCACCCAGATACGATTAATGTCACCTGCAACAGTCTCCGCCGCTGCTTAAGGGCAAAAATATTATACCCTAGACACGGCAAGAGATTAGTTGCACCATGAGTTGCACCACATACCGGTAGTTAGCAACACATGTTAGTTCCAACACATACTTGCAGAGGCGCGACAGGCAAGTTTATGTTCGTTAGCGGCAAGACGTAGTGCCTTCGAAATCTAAATTGTTAATAATCAAGTTTTACTCGATAAGTTGATGAAAAAATTATTTTAATCAAGGAGGAAATATCTTCAATGAATCTCGAATTAAATTCGGAAATTTAATTGAGTGATATCTTTATTAATATATGTATGTTTACGTGTAGTAGCCGAAGATACGAAATTGTCGTAAAGTGGCTAGTACTTAAGAGTTGCTACGTCTTATCACAAATAAAAAGCTCGAGTGACTTTTTGGAAGCAAAATTTTTGCAAGGGTTTCGCCTTGAGCTAAAAAATTCTTTATTCTCGCAAATTAAACATTTTTTTCTATGTGTACTAAAATTATGATAAATTTTTATCTAAAATTATTGGTATTAAATACTAATAAAAAATTTTAATTAAAAAGATGATATTTTTTTTAATTTACATTTTTTCAAATGAGCAAAAATTACATTTTTCAAGATTCAGTTAATTTTTTTCAAGGAAATCATGGCTTGCTTCTCCAGTCACGCCTAGCCTAAACAAATTTTCACTCAAAAGGGCTGGCACATCCTGATTCATTTCTGATTATATTTTGGGGATGCCCCCCAAGTATTTTCCGCCTAAAATGAAAACATTCGGTTGGGCACTTTTTGAAGTACCTCAATTTTTATTTTTTTTCTCGAATTTTTTACGACATTTTCTTTCAAAAACACATGAAAAATGAAGCTTTATGTGCTAAAACTTTTTTATTTTGAAATAAGATCCAAGTAATAAGTAATAGTATCAAATTTATGGCGTCCCAAAGAAAATCGTTTTCTATGGAAAATTCTACTTTTCTTTCATACCTTGTTTTCCTTTCTTTGTGTTATATAAATAACAACTTTATTAGTAGCTTTTCACGTATGATGCAAGGAAAACAAAATATTTCAGAAAAAGCTAAATATTCCATAAAAAGTGTTTTTCTTTGGAACGTCATAACTTTGAATTCATTAGAGGTAGAACAACACTTTTTTTTTTAATTTTTTGCAGATTTTTTCTGAATAGTTGATAAACATTAGACATAGTGTAAAAATACAATTCAACATTTCAACTCGAAACTGTCATCTAGAAACATATAATTAAAATAAATATTTATGATTGAATTATTGAAATTTCTATTTTAATTTTAAATCTTTCCAATTAGAAGAAAATATAGTTTTGAATTATTTATTTATATCTTTCAAATGCTTAAATGCTTCTCGTTCTCTAAAAATCAATATTGCCTAGTCTAGACTTTTTTCTTACTTCTTTAATACTTCAAGCAATTTCCCAGAAATTTATGATTTTCTGATAAAATGTGATTCCTCTTAACAATAAAGAACCCAAAAAAAATTTAATTTTCAGTAAAATGAGAACATTTTACCCTATATCTTAATTGTGTTTTAGAATCTGTAAACTTTTTCTCCTTTAAAGTAAACCTGGATTGAAGAATCAAATGTTCAACAATTAAAAACTGAAACCGTTTAACATTCCAAATTGAACATGGAAATTCAATAGGTATCAATTTAATCGTACAATATCGTGAAATTTAAAATCATTAAGCCTTCTACTATAACTTATTTATTATGTTTCAATTAAAAGTCCTCAAAATTAGATAATCTCCAGAGCGTTTCAAGCCTTCAAAATTAGATAAATTAGATTAGACAAGTTACACATGAAGCAAATTTCTAAATATCTCACTTGAAAATTTATCTTATTAATTTTTTTATTTTTTTTTATTTTTTTAAATTCATTTTTTATTTTATTTTATCTTGTTAATTTATTTATTTATCATATTTATTAAGATCGAATAAATATTTAGGCTCTGAATTTGAAAGTTAACAACTCTGAAAGAGTTACATTTTAAGCCATACACTTTGCAAAGTTTCTGCTCACATAATAATTATTCAATCTGAAAGGTTTTCACTTCAAAATTGTAGATTCATGAATGAATCAATTCAAAAAGTTTTATAAATTTAAAGCCTTTGAAATTTAAACAGTTTCTCAATGAGAAAAGTTTGAAATTGGACGCTTTCAAAACAGAAGTTATTAAAATTGAAACGATTTTCATTTTGAAGCCTTTCAAACATAAACAATATTAGAATATTCAGCTTTGAAAACAGGAAACTTAAAAATCTAGAACGTCTGAAATTGATCAATTTCCAAACAAAGATGTTCAAAATTTAACAATTTTGAATTTTACGTACTTAACATTGTACTACGTACAATATTCAAATTACAGAATACAATATTGTGTGATTTAAAATTAAGTGCAAATAATTTTTATTATTATTATTATACCATAAAGCCAAATTCTTTTCGGGGTAAGCGTAACTCGTTCGGTTCTAGCCTCGACATACTCCCGAGGATCAAGGAATTTATACGGTTAGGGTAAGTAAGGAATGTGTAGGAGAGGGGATAGGTTTTAGGTCGATCTAGAGGTCGCGTGTTGTACATTCGAACAAGACAATCTTCCTATAACACCACCCCGAAAGTGGTCGCTGATCAATCTCTCTAGCAATCACCCCAGGTGAAGAGCTTCACAAAACCATTATACTAATCTACTAGCAAAATCTCTTCACGTGGGCCCATTAGTATCCAAAATCTTTCATTTCAGGCATCATTCTTCTTCTCATGAACAATTGTCCTCCATACATCCCTATCCTTGCATACATCTTTTGCTTCCGTTACATCCATACATCGTTTGATGCAGGCTCTTGTGTTTCTACGACTCCATATATCCCTTCGCTTTAGAGTCTCATTCACACATCCCAACCAATCTTTCTTCGGTCTGTCTCTGGGTACGCTATCACTCAATTTACATAAATATACTTGATTCGTTAAATGTTTCTCACTTATTCTCTCAACATAACCAAACCATCTTAGCAAATTTCTTTCACTCTTGTGAAACAATGTTTCTTCTACACCACATTCTTTAAGAACTCACTGATTATTGACTTTGTCCATTAGCATTTTACCGCACATATTCCGCAGGAAGTGCATGCCAACCACGTTCACTTTGCTCCTATCATTTTCTTGATACGTCCAGGTCTCGCTACCATACAGCGCAGTGAATGCAAGCACAGACTTATTTATGGCAATTTTAGCTTTATTCGTTACATTTTTACTTCTAGTAATAGCTCGTACACTGTCGACAATCTTTCTACCCTCGTTTATACAGGTACGTCTAGATATTTCTGCATCTATCTTTCTATTAGTAGTAAATAAACTTCCAAGATACACGAACTCATCCACTTGTTCAAGCTTCTCCTCGCTAAAGGCAATGTGGCATACTGTTTCCTCACCCCTTCTTGCAAACACGATAATTATTGTTTTATTCATGCTAATTTCAAGACTCATACTTTTCATGCTGGTATCCAGCCTGCTCATCATTCTCTGCAAATCGTTGACTGATTCTGCCGTACCAATCTTATTGTCAGCGAACGCCAGTCCACGTACTTTCACTGTCCCGAGAACAATACCTTTTTCGTCTAAGAGAGTCATTCTAAGACATTTGTCCGTGTAATTTTTAACATCCAGGAGGACATAACGCAGCCTTACCTAACGCCCTGCTTGTTATCAAACCAATCGCTCAGTTGTCCATTTACTCTTACACTCGCTTTACTACCATTACTTTCAAGTACTTTCACTGCCCCGAGATCAACAGCTTTTTCGTCTAAGAGAGCCATTCTTAGATATTCCTCCATGTATATATTTAACATCCAGAAGGACATAACGCAGGCTTGCCTAACGCCCTGCTTAATACCAAACCAATCGCTCAGCTGTCCATTTATTCTCACATACGCTTTACTACCATTAAAATAAAAGCTATTGATATGGGTATCTTCAAAAATTCTCCTTCGGCGGTGTGTCTGCAGTCAAAAATGCACCCAGAAAACCTTAAAAGGTAATTTTTCGTACATGCTTGTATCAATGAGGTACGATGAGATGACTACTTACAATTACTATTAATCTAATTAGGACTGGATCGGGCCTCAATAGTGCTCGCGTGTATCCAAAATTTCCAAGATATTTTCTTGCGTATAATTTTTCATCTGATACGAAGATCCTGGTCGACTACGCTTGACGCCGCTTCCAATTATGTTCGTACATAAGTAAAAACTAGTTGATGTAAAATGAAACCTATTGACATGGGCGTCATCAAAAATTCTTCTTCGTAGGTACGTCCATATTTAAAAATGCCCTCAATAAAAATTGGTCGGTAATTTCTCGTTCATATGTGTTTCAGTGAGATACGATTAAATGACTAATTACAACGACTAATCATCTAATTAGGACTGAACCGGGCCTTATTGGTGCTCGCATGTATCAAAAATGTACAAGATATTTTTTTTGGTAGAATTTTCGTCTAAAAAGAACATCCTGGTCTAATACGTTTGACGACTCTTTCCATTATGTTCGTAAATTATTGAATACTAGGCTTTAGGGAATTTAAGACAATTCAAAGAATACAAAGAGTTAAGAGAATTTAGGAGAATTCAAGTGAATTCAAAGTGTACTAATTGGGTTGCTTGGGAAAAAGATATTTATCGAATTTTCGTATCTCGTCACAAAGTTGCCATGTGAACTTGCATGAGTGACATTAACAATCTCCTGCAAATACGAAATGAGACGGCCCGCGCTTGTTTACGCACACACTATCCTCGGTGGCACATGAACTGATAGTCCATCTAACACGTGCTTCTGATTGGTTAATCTTATATTTATTATTTTTGACGCTGTTTGTAACATGGAATTCTAAAATATAAAGATTTATTTTGAGTACTGGCACACCGTAGATTTATAACATACGTTATGCATATCAAATTGGACCAATTTAACAAGAATCCACTAATTAATAGTAATTTTTCAATGAAACTTCAATAACGAGTTGAAAACTACTCAAAGAAATAGTGAAATACAACTAATAATTATTGGAAATTTTTACTAAAGTAAGTTCTCGACCGTGTTTTCGCTTTTCTAAAACTCGACAGATTCAAGTGTTCACAAATTTTGCGCAATAAAAATCGAAATATTTGATACCTAGAGGAAAATTTAGAAATTCTGTATTTAGGTATTTTATTGTTTGATGTATAAGTTTAAAGTTATACCGTCAAATTTTGTATTTTGTTAACCAAACCACAAATTTATTGATAATTTATAATTGATACATAATCTTATGTTATTACATCGAATAAATATTTAATTTAATATATTTTTTTAAATTCGTGTCTATTAAATTTGATTATTTCTTTTTTTTCTATTCTTTTTGATTTCACAAGTTCGTCAAACTTCAATATTAAATACGGCCCACTCGCCGCCCCACCTTCTCTCAAAGAAAATTATTTGCTTTCAATATCTTGACTAATTACTATATTTTACAATTTCGGAGCATTACCATTTCAACATTACCGATAAATCAGAAACAATCTGTGATGTTAGCAACATACCTACAAATTTACGGTGATGCTAACCTACCTTTTTAAAATCGCATTACTTTTTGGACACCGTACCCTGATTCGTATCCTTTAATTAAATCCATTTTTTTCAATAATGAAATTGTATTTTAATTAGATAACTCCAGTTGCCGTATTTACGGACTAATCTTAGAATACATTGTTTTATTCTACATGTCATTTTGACATCATGCAAACTGAAGTTGTTCGAAATTTTCCAAATATGATCAGACTGGCATAATAACTTAACTAACAAGCAAATAGGCGAATGTGCTGGGATCATATTCAATTTCATCAAGATCTTTTGTTTTTTTCTAAATTTGAGCAGCATATTTTAAACAGCCATTAAAAACTAGGTATGAGGGCTGAATATAAAAATAATCTGTTATATTCCCGTTTCGACAGAATTAAAAGAATATACAACCTCATTTATCTTGAAATCATGACAGGTGCAGATAAGCGTTTCTGCCGGCCCGTCACAGAACTTATGAGATTAAAATGTAAATACAATTTCACAAACAACGTAATAGGTTATTGTGTAATATGATATTGACAGTCATTTCAGTACCTCTAAACTGTTCTGTCTTCTTCCTTCAAAGAGGGGGAAAAAATTATGAAATTCAAATATCTCAGAAGAACAAGTCTCTCGTTAATCTGCCTTGCAAATATGTGTGATGGTTTAGAAGTGCGAGTAAGATAGCAACTAGTATAAATGCTGAAACATCTTGTTCAATAATAAATTTTCGTATAGTTATACTGTTCCAAGAGTTCTCTAGATCAACTTTCTCTGTTTATTGGACAAAAATGAGAATCTTTACTGGTACTCTAGTTCTCACATTAGCGGTCGTCCTTAGTTCTATTGGTAAATATAGCGAGTGTTGGTTGATGAGTATCATGTTTAATTTTGTACATTTTCGAAAAACTGAATATTGCATCAGGCGAAAAAGTAAATCATAAAAATTTCTTCATTTTTAACGTCTCTCTTACAGTTCCCGAGATAGTTAAATATATTTGAGACATTTTTAATGTTTAAATTATTCAGAAATTTAATTGTTTATTTTCTTAAAAGACAGATGTACATGTTAAACTTTTTCTTCAGTTGGAAACATAAAAACGTGTTATTATTCCATTATAAAAACAAATATATTTTTGCTTATTTTCAAATAGGATTTGCACAAACAAATTTTTTATTTGAAATTTTTTATAGTCGTTCACCACAAAAATGTTTACTCACAAACAAATCGCCATAATATTTTGGTTCAAAGGGATATCTTTCTGAATTTAAAAACTTTTGAAATATAAAAATCGAACAAGAGATATTAACCGATTGAAACAAAATTATTTTACTGATTTAATTGCAAATAATACATACGTCATAAGGGAACTAGAATTTAACTTTTCAGTGCTAGCCAAGTTTCGATTTCTAATTTTTTTTATTTTCAACCTATCTTAATATCCAACATCATACATGTGAGGAAAGGTTCTCGGAAAGATTAGAATACCGGCATTTAAGAACTACAATCTCTCTCAATCTAAATTAGTGAAATTCTAAATAGTAGAGAAATTCTACAAATTCCATTCGAAAATGTGATCCACTAAAGATAAATAGAATTTACTAATTTGATTAGTCGAAATAATTACTAATTCGTTAGTGGAAACTGCTATTTGCTCAGGAGCGCATTAGGGTGAGCCGAATAATTTTCTTTTTAGTTTTTCATTATGGCTAGCAAAAATCTTTTTCTGCATATCAAAATTGTTGTCCATGGTTTTCTCAGGTTTTTAAAACGATATATTCAATTAACAGAAACTATTTCAAGTTTGATAGATTGGGAGAAGTAATTTTTTACAAATATGTTACTAATGTGTCGCCATTTTTTCACCAAACCATTTTCGTCTGTGCAAATTTATTCATCCTAATATAGCAAATGATTTTTAAAAAGTTTCTTGTAAAAGAAAGAAAAATGGTTCAAAGTCCCAAAAAATATGTATTTCAAATATCCTTTTTAGAGGCTCTTCGTAACATGAAAGTACCTACATTTAAATCTAAAGGGAAATAGGGTAAGGACATCAGTAGTGTAGTAGTGAATCCGATTTTTAAAGATTCTTAGATGCTGAGCCAGCCGGCTCGCTATTAAATGTCAAATTCAATTTTTCATCGCCATTATATAGGCGAGTTAAAAATAAACTGTATTATACAGAAAACTGAACACGAAATAGTATATATTGTGCCACATGTGCGAAAAGTAGGCAGTTTCACACAAATGTGAAGTTTTCTGTACGAACCAGAGGAGAATCAAAGGGTAGTTGTACAGGCGAGTCGGAAATGAGCCAAAGACGAGCCGGAAAGGAACATAAGATGAAATGATAGCAAGTAATGTAAACTTCACAAGAGTTATAGTTAACTGACTACTTTCTGCATCTGTTGCACACAAAAAGTAGTACTCGATAATGCACAACAGCACACCTCTCTGGATATGGGGGCGGCATATACTTTATAGGATAGACGCAACTACACATATCATGCATTTCCCTATTTAGACGCCCTAATTCACATTTTAATATCAAAATTAACCATTTTTACTTGCTTTGACAGAATTGAGTTTGCAAATATTAGATGCTTGCGGAAGACAAATCAGAGGACAACAACGCAGATATCAGGAAGTAGTTGAATCTAATTTGATCACCATATTACACTGTCAACCAGGCACTCCACCATTAAATTTGGTACGGAGGTTAATTAATGGAGAATACAAGAAGTTCAACGCATCTACCACTTTATTGAAAAAGCGGGGTTTAATCTATGGATGGAACAATGGAGGCTTCATTGACTCATTATATAACAAAAATGGCTTCCAGATTGCATTAGAGGGATTAAAAATACGCAAAGTATCAGACGAGCATAGATTTCGCCAAATTATGGGTATAGGTGATCGTATACCTGCTACAATTTAGAATAGTGCACAATCTCGTGCTCATCCCAACAACTCGACAAGATCCATGCGTGAAAGCGAAGTTTTATTGTAGTTTTCCTCTTTAAAGTACAAATAAAACATATTCTTTGATACGACATGTGTAATTGTATATGTATACAGAATCCGCCGACCTCTTCTTTTTTTATCTCTCTTACTGTTCTCTGATATTCGTCGAAGAATAAGTTTTCAGGGCATGTCCTCGCACATTTACCTATACCTTATGCACAATATACAATGCACATGCGTGTGAAGTGCGTCACGTAGTAGAAATGCACTTAGTTAGTTAGTAATTATGCAGTAGTTGAACTTCTGACAAATTGTCAATTGTATTTGATGTGACAGTTCATAAATATATTTCGACGTTTCAAGCAAAGTGTAACCTGAGCTTCAGATTTGGAAGAAATCAATTTCACTTCTCACTTGCAAGTGATGTGATTTTATTTTTAAAGTTTTATTATAAGATAAAGATGCACAAGGATTTGTATTATGACATACTCACTCACAACTGTCATTGACAGTTTGTTTATTATCTCGATCGTAGGTCTCAAATCTAGACAGAAAAAACAGTCTCGATTCATTGGAAATAATTAGACTCGATTTGAGATTTTTCTGTAAAGTCTCAATTTAGAACTTTTTTGGCAAGATTTTTCTGCGTCTCAAATAAAGTTAAATATGCTGTTAAAAATAAGTCTCACTTTTTATTTGAATTAAACAATTCATGATTTGAAGTACACTGAAGCCCCCATTTCACTGACCCCCTATTTACTGTGCTCCTAGAATTCCGTCGGCTCGCATTCATTGATGAGGGGTCCAAGGGGCCAAGAGAGATGCGCGTGACCTCAGCGGAGTTCAGCGATTCCCCCTGACTGTTCACATCATACAAATTCTTGGAACGAAGTCACAGGCATCCGAAGCCAAATCCGAGACAGTCGGTAAATGGGGGTTCCAGTATTTTAAAAAAGAATTAACAAATCTAATGCGAAACAATTCTAAATTCGAACAGTCTACAATTTTTTCATGATTTGTAAATATTCAAAACTAAACAATTTCAAAATAAAATTTTATTATACGATTTAAAATTAAAAGTATTTGAAGTTGAATAGTCTTAATATTAACACCTTCAAAATTAAATAATATTTCAAGACAAAGTATTCTAAATTATACAATTTTAAAGAAGTAGCCTTAAAAATTTGAATCGATTCTACATGAAAACTTTCAAAATTTGAAAACATTTAAATAGAAAATATTTAAAATTGGACAAATCCAAATTAGAAGCCATCAAATTTGAACTATTCTCATTTGAAGACCTTCAAAGAAAAAAATTTTAAATGCTAGGTCTACCACTATGTAACCCAGCAAAAGTTAATTCACCACTTGTAAGCTTTGAGTAAATATTTGCACCAAGGTAAATACCGTTGATAATGTAATCTAATCTAAAATTTACTTCAAATTTAGAATACTGAACGATTCTATGTTTAGGACAATTAAAATTCGACAAATTCAACAAAATGAGTTGGAAATTATTTAACTAATGTGAATTCTTGATTAATTCATTGATTAAATCACTGATTGAATCATTTATTTTATAGTCATTATGCTAAATTAAATTTCATTCCATAGAATCACCTTATCTTATAATAAGTCCTTGCGCGTAGAATTATCCTCACATACTAATTGTTATTATTCAAGATTGTCTATGTAAAAATGAAACGTTCACATTCGTCAAGTATTAAAGAGCAAGAAGGTGCCGAATCATAAAATCGAATGTAATTCAAACATTTTAGATTTCTTTGTCTAAGAAAACTATGAACACGTTTGAATATATATGAATATGTCTAACTTTACTTATGTCAATTGTAAAATGTGAACGATTCTATGTGAACGAATAATTGGTGAGTGATGTATACACTACACATGATATGTTCTGAATGTATCTCTCTCTCTCTCTCTCTCTCTCTCTCTCTCTCTCTCTCTCTCTCTCTCTCTCTCTCTCTCTCTCTCTC
>JAUMHM010086062.1:0-11187 GCA_032362435.1 Melikaiella ostensackeni | reverse complement strand
GCCTTTCGAGAAATGAATGCATACATGTATAAGTACAATTTTTCAAAAATTTTATTTTCAATTTCTCATGGGGGGGGGGATTGATCCCCTTGATCCCCCTCCTATCTACGCCACTGCAAACGGGTATAAGGTACGAAATTTGGAACAGCAAAATATCATAAGTTTCAAAGTTTCCAACTTCAAACGGGCATAAGCGCCAAAGGTAGGTACTCCAAAAGGTGCCAACTTTCGACAGTCATTAAGGGCCCAGGCGTTAAAGTTTGTTTTTCAAAAAGAGCTTAAGCGTAAAAGTTTTGAATTGCAAAAAGGCATAAGTTCTAAAATTTTGAATTTCAGAAGGGCATAAGAGCCAAAGTTTGGTACTCAAAAATGTGCATAAGCAAAAAAAAATTGAATTTCAAAAGGGTATAAGCGCCACAATGTGTAGCAGCAAAAAGGCATAAATGCCAAAGTTTAGAATTCCAAAAGGGCATAAGTGCCAAAATTTGGAACTCCAAAAGGTTATACTCGCTAAAGATTGGAATTTCAAAAAGGCATACGTGCCATCGAAAAGGACATCAGTGCCAAACTTCGGCAGAGCTCCAACTTATGCTACAACTACAACAGAGCATAAGCGCCTCAGTTTAAAATAACACAAGGGCAAAGCACCAAAATTTAGAACTGCAAAAGGGCATAACTGCCAAAGTTTGGAATTCCAAAATGGCATAAGCGCCAAAGTTTTGAATTCGATAAATGTATAGGCATTAAAGTTTGGCACTCCAAAAGGGCAGAAGCGCCAAAGTTTGGCACTCCAAAAATACATGAGCGCCAAAGTTTTGTATTCAAGAATGGTACAAGCGCCAATATTTGAAACTCCAAGAGGGTATACGCATTTGAGTTTGGAATTTCAAAAGAGCATAAGTGCTAAGGTTTGGAGCTCCAAAAGGGCATAATTATCAAAATTTGGAATTCCAAAAGAGCATGAGCTTCAATCTTTGGAACTACAAAAGGGAATAAGCGCCACTGTTTGTGATTCCAGAAGTGCATAGGCGCCAAATTTTGGCACTCCAAAAAGGCGGAAGCGCTAAAGTTTGGCACACCAAAAGAGCACAAGTGCTAACTCGAATACCCCTATCACAAAACCCCCTTTTGAGTCAAATGAAAATATGAAAGTTGAACATTTTAAAAAGTATATTTAAAGAGGCTTCTACCACTGCCGTACAAAAAATGTCTTTACATGAATCCTAGACGGTTCCTGTACAGAAAATTGACGAAGGAACCTCAGAGGAGTCTGTGATAAAACATGTTACAACAAATGATTCTTTGCATGATTCTGTACAGGATCCCTCACGCAGTGAGTCGAGGCACGGTTTCCTGTATAGAAATCGATTAATATCTTGAGTTCGTGCATAGCTGAAGAAACAGTTAAATTTAATTAAATTGTAGAGTTGTAAAGTAATTAATATCGATATAATAGTCTAAGGCAAAAACATTAACATTTTCATCTTTCCCAAAACTCTGCACGTAGAAAATTCATTCATTCTTTTGGAAAAAAATATTTGTTCTTATTTCGGCTTGGCTAAATGTGTCATCAAATGTTATATAGCTTTAGTTAATTAATTTTAATATTACTGAAACCGGTACTTTACCGGTACTATAAAACATTACCTGGAAGAAATATGAATATTTGCTGTGCAATGGTGAGCACTTTAGAACTCTATTAAATATTTTTAAGATTCAAGTAAGTCCAAGGCGTATTCTTAAGTTCCGTATAGATCAACTGCGCATCCATAAGACCCGTAAAATTCTATTGCGCATTCTTAACACCTGTGCATCATTGCACCTTTAAGGGGTTCTTCCATGTTTGGGTCAAAATTTCTAGCCTATTGTTGAGAATTTCTTGGTAAGGAACTACACATGATAATTGGAAACGGTTTTCTGCTTTTTATTGATACATCCTTCGCCTTTCAAAATATCAGCCTGAAAAAAAAATAATTTTCCCACCCGCGACCTTAGAGCGTCCTTGACTACGACTCTGCAAAAACGTTACCATCAATTAGGTGGTAAGACTTCGGCCATTTGAGTTGCCTGGAACAAAAAAGTGAAATATGTCTTTAATTTTTATGACGCTCGCTAGGTTTAGACACAAGATTTTCGTCACTGACCTTCTGCTCCGCTCCTGTCACAGAGGCGCGTGAAAGTTCCGCGAGCGGCCGTAAAGGACGTACCGTCACTCGTTAACTAAAGTGTATTGCCAGAAATCCTTTGAAGAGCACATTTCTAATAACTTCTAGAACATCGTAGAATTACGTTGCGCCTCATTTACACCCGTAAAAATATAATGCGCTGTCTAATTTACCGTATATTTCTGCTGCGCATCCATGTGTACAGTATAAGTTTACTGCTCAGTCTTCATTACCATATAAGTGCACTGCGCAGTGACGTAAGCCATATAAGTTCACTGCACAGTCACAAGTACCGTCGAACTCTACTGTGGTTATTTAAGATCCGTAAAACTCCACTGCGCTGCTACCACTAGCAGAACATTACTGCGCATCCTCAAGCATCGTGGAATTACACTGCGTACCATTCACACCTGTAAAAATATAATGCGCCGCCTTACAAAGGTGGGTGGGGGTCTAAAATTAAAAAATAATTTTCACGTAATTTATGGTTGGCCACACTCTACTATCCAAGTTATCTTTACATCATTTCACATGGAGTCTATCAATTATTTCTTGATCTTGGACGGGCAGTGAACTTCGGGTCGGGACCGGCGTTCAAGTTGTCGAGTACGGGTCGGGTTATCGTGCTAAACCGCCAACGCAACCCGATCCACCCTCCCGATGACAAAAAAAAAGCTGACCCGTCGGATCGGGTCGGTTTGAAAGAAATTTTATACACCTATGGTATTTGGTAACAACAAATTTGTTATAATTTGAAAAATTATGAAAAATTTATGAAGTAATACATAATTTTTAAGTATATCAAGGCCGATAAGTAGAGACAGCATATTAAAAATATTGAATAATGAATAATTGAATCGAGAATCTGAATCTGCAATAAAAAATGTAGGTTCCCATTTGAAATTTCAAAGTTACCCACCTTTCGATCCCAGGGGGTGGGGGGTGGGGTAAATTTTTTCGAGCTCACTGTTCTCCCTCGAGAATAAAAAATTTTTATTACAGACTTTTTTTCGTTAGATGCGTATTTCTTGAGATATTTCGATGTCTGAAGATAAAAAGAACACTCTGTATATATGAAATACGGAAAAACTGATTGCCTGAATCGATTCGACGCAAAAAATTACATAGAGTCTATGTGTTGAATAATTCTTTTCTCCATACATTGTCATATACAGCATAAATAAAGCATTTTAGAGTACGACACTCGCTCCAGCACTTATTTATTCATAATACATAACGTTGAGAGAAAATTCATCCAACACATGGACTCTACGTAATTTGTGCCGCAAAAATTGAATGGAATGATTACTTTTTCCGTAAGTAAAATATTTAAACAAATTTTCTATACAATTGAAAAACATCTTTTTTTCGTTTTTATCTCCTTTCCCAGCGGCTGGACCCAAATTTTTTCAGACTTCATCGAAAACTGTAGGTATGAAAAATGTATGTATATTTATTGCCTCCCTATACTAGGGGGCCTTTGCTCCTTTGCGCACTTCGCGCGCCAACCTTTCCATACTTTTTCTAATAATTTCAACATTAGAAATTTTATTTTTATTTAGCCAATATCATTACAAATATTTTATATGTATTTAGAAGAATGCGCGTGTTTAGATCCCATTAAGGTTTAATTTATTAAGGTGTAGCTATATATCTCATATATTATATCTTTTTATAATATTGGATTGCATTGGAATAAAACAAACTTCATTGATTAAGATATCTTTAGAGAGGATCTCGATTTTCGAAACTACGGTCCTGAGATCATTTTATAACATAATATACCTCCAACCCCTATTCTTGGGCTTATTATTTGTATATTAATACTATTTTTGGTTTATTCTTAACAGGTTCTTAATCTCGCCCTCTCTGTTTTGACTGTCCACTTTCATGCCATTAATTATTCTATTCTCTTTCCTCTTCGGCCCTTCTTTCCCCTGAATTCTTCTTTCGACCTCCTTCAGTCTCAAACGCACCCTTTCATTGTCCTCATGCATTCCGAAACGTTCTTATTAATTTGTACAATACTGAATAAATAGTCTGGAAGAATTCGAAGAAATAAGGTTTTCTCCTTACAAATCTTAAAGAGTTATTGATAACGTAAGGGACGAGGTGAGACTGAAAGAAGATGGAGAGGGAGGTAGAAGAGGTTGGCTGGACGACGATTGCAGGAAAAATAAAAACAGGATGGAGGAAAGTGGAACAAAATGGAGGAAAGGGGAAACTGAGAAAAGGGAACTCACAGGAGAAAAAGAGATTATGAGAGAATATTGAGTGAAGAAAGACAGAGGGGGAAGGAAAGATACATGGAAGAGGTCGAGAAAGCAGTAAAGGAAGAGAGGGAATTGGAAGTGATAAGCAGGGTAAGAGTTGGAAGGGAGGGCATAAATGAGGAAACCGGAATGGACTAGTGGACGGTGTATTTCAAGAGACTGCTAGAAGGCGTGGAAAATAGGATAAAATGTGAAGGAACAAAGACGACAGCGGGGGACGAGGACAGCGGAAACGAGATTAGTAGGAAGGAGGTGAATGAGACAATCGCAAGCCTGAAAAGAAACAAAGCAATAGGTGAGGATGGCGTAGAAAACGAAGCACTGAAACATGGTGGAGAAGAGGTGAAAGAAGAGATGTGGAGGATTTGCACCAAGGTCTGGAGAGACGAAAGGTGACCGGAGGAATGTGAGACAGGGCTGGTAGTGTCGTTGCTTAGGAAAGGAAAGGGAGAAAGGGTAAAGGAATATAGAGGTATCGCACTTATGTCAGTGGGCTATCAAATTTGCGCGGCAGTGCTTAGAAAGAGGCTGGAAAGAAGGGTGGACGGAAAAAAACCATACCACTTAACCAAAAGGGGTTTTAGAAAAGGCACAGAGAACACAGATAGCATATACGTGCTGAACTTTCTAGTCAGTAGGAACTTGGTGAGGAAGGAAGGGAAACTAGTTGCATTGTATGTGGATTTCAAAGCAGCATTCGACTCCATGAACAGAAGGGTGCTGTGGAAGGCCATGAAAGAGAGAGGAGCAGATGAAGGTTTCATAGAGAGGATAAAAGAGACACTTGTGGAGACTAAGACAAGGGTGAAGATAAGAGAAAGGAAAGGGGAGGAATTCCGGATAGGAAAAGGATTTAGGCAAGGGTGCCCGTTGAGCAGTAGTGCTGAGGGCCATCGTTGGGAGCACTGGGCGAAAGTAGTACTTTTCAAGCATCGTGTCATCAGCGGGAGAAAAAGTGTGACTTCAGAGGTAAATAATGAAAATTTTATATCTATGAACTCACCTTCTGGACTCACAATAAGTGATCGTCAAGCGATCAGTCGATCTCTTTAACAGATTGTTTGAAACATTCAGCTAACCCGAAGCGATTTAATTAAATTACCAAGAGTAACCGACAATCTTCTGAAATTTTGAACATTCTTGGATATTACGAATTTCCGTAAATTTCCAGAAATTTCAAGCATTCAAAAATTGTAGGATGTTTTTAAAATGTTGAAAATTCATGTTAGACTTATACATAACCATGATTCAACAAAATTCAAAAAATTCTGGTAATTTATGGTATCTACATAGGGACAGTGCACACAATACATGGAAAAACGTCTTTCGGTGGATTTGGCTAAAACTTGGTAATATTGTGAATTATAAGGATCCAATGGAATATCCTTAAGAAAATTTGAAAAAATGACAGTTTTAGCGCTATATGGCGCCAAGTGCTCAAAATCAGTGCATATGATATATCTGCATAGCATTGAAAGCAAAAACAATGACAGAATAAGAATGACACATCAAAATGTGGTCAGCATCACGCCCGCTCATCCCAATAACTCTCACAGCGCGCTTCTCGCAACAGCCGAGCGCTAAGCGCTCAGTATTTTGAATTAACTGCAACACTCACAGTTTTAATGCAACAACGGTGCTGAATTAACGTCAGCATCAAGTGCGGTAATGACAATCATATAAATCGCCCGCATCTCGCAACGGTAGAATGCGAAGCACTCAATATTTTCAATTATTTGCAACATTCACAGTTAGAGGGCAGCAACAATCCTGAAATAAGTTAAGTATCAAGTATCCTTTATTCACGCTCTACACTACTGTGCTATCCATATAAACTACACTCTCCCCTGTTATACTTTGTCCAACTAAATCTAAAACATCTTATTCCCTTTCGAATATTTTATCCCTTACAGCTTACGAAACTATTTTTACAACCGTTACCTCTAACTTATATTTACATGTTAAGTTTACCTTTGAGTCTTTCTGATCTTCTTGAAACACTAACATCTTCCTGTTTATTTTTATCCTCACTCTCCTCTCTACTCGCAGGTTTTTTTTCTCGCTTGATTCCCTCTCGATCATTTAATGTTAGACGGACAGTTCGCAATTTTCATCTCACACGTAACTCTCGACACTAGTTCTTGAATAACAGTACCTGGAATCTGTATTTCCTCTCTCCCTTTTTTATCGCGAACCATAACACTATCTTTTAAATTGAAATAAATTTTACGTTCTCCACGGTGGCTCCATATCTGTCTAGCTTGGTACTGTGACATTCAATCTTATAATGTGGGAAGACGTAATAAATTCAAACTTGTCCTTAATTCTCTACCAGACATATAAAATGCAGGAGTTCTCCCGATTGCAGCATGATGAATGTCGAATAGTTGTCAGGAACTAAATAAACAGGATAGCCTAACCAAGAAAAAAACATCTTTAAATTTTTCAATAGTTATATTCCCTTTCATATTTGGTACAGTGAATGCCACAGGCCATTAGTATAACTATCGATCAGCGCTGCAACCAAGCCGCTGCAATTTCAGGAATGGGTTTTTCTGGATGAAAGATGAGTAATATGGAATTGTCCGTTTGCCTCAAGAATTTCTGTCCATATGAATACTCATAATATCTGCGCACACCAAAAAACGGCTCATGCTTCTTTGTACATGTGTGCATAATTTTTCTCTGCTTGTGTAAGCGTACGACTCGCATAACAAACTGGTCGATCTAAATTATTTTCATCTACATGTGACAGAACCACACTAATTTCATACGGCGACGCATCTGCTGTTAAGACAATTTTGTTCTTACGGTCAAATTGAACTAGGATTTTATTTGAAGACAATGCTTTTTTATATTTTCAAAAGCTGCTGAAGAATTTTCCGACTAATGGAACTCATCCGTTTCCACAGTATCAAATAATGATCGGAGCTTATGCGCTACATTTTTTATGAATCGACCATCATGATTCACTTCGCTCCGAAAACTATGCAATTCAGTAATGTTTTCAGGCGGAGGAGCCCTTAAAACGCTTCTCAATTTCTCTTGAATCAGCTGAATACCCTGTGTGTTTATTTTATATCCCACATACAATACTTCTGTTTGAAAAAGTTAACATTCGTTAAATTCTAACCGTGAATCTGCATCCTCCAAACGTTTCAACACTTGATGTAATCGAAACAGGTGTGTTTTGCTGTTCTTAGCTGATATACATGTATGTTAGAGAAATAATACGACCTCCGGTATGCTCAAAAGCAAACTTAATATGAAACGTTGAAAAGACCTGGGAGCTGTAGATACATCATATGGTAATCTTGAATATTTAAATGAACCTAAATGAGTACTAATTACTACCAGCTTTTGTGATTCTTCTGATAAGGGTACTTGCTGATATGCTTCTGATAGATCGAGTTCAGTGAAGTATTGAGCTCGCCCTTTATCCTCCAGCGATTACTCCGTTAGTGAAGGTGGATAACGATCAACTTTTATGTTTTTATTGAAAGTAACTTCATAATCGCTGTATAAACGCACTGTACTGTCTGATTTTATGAGAGGAACAATTGGGGTAGCCCAATCACTGAACTTGATCGGAACTTCCTTGCTTCTCCTTGATTCCATTTTCAGTAATACCGTACCTTTTTGCACTTCCATCCTTCTACTGGGTGTTTCCTTTATCTTGAGACATCGAAATATCTTAGAAATACGCATCTGACGAAAAAAATGTCTGCAAAAAAAATTTTTATTTTCGAGGTGGAAAAGCGATTCCGCAAAAATTTACCCCACCCTCAGCCCCTGGGGCGGGAGGGAGGGGGTAACTTAAAAATTTAAAATGGGAACCTATATTTTTTATTGCAGATTCAGATTCTTCATTAAAAAATACGTAAGTTTTATTCGAAATTTTTTTTTTTCGATTCTTGCCAGATGGTGCTGCATTTGCGGGTTGAAGTCGCAGATTTGGAATGCGGGAGTCGCATCCACATTCCACCCCCGGTGAACAACCCTCGGTTGCGCCTGTGCCTGCGCGACTCGACCCCGTAAATGCATCGCCATCTGGCGTGAATCAAAAAAAAATTTTCGAATAAAACTCGCGTATTTTTTAATAGAGAATCTGAATCTGCGATAAATAATAAGTAAGTGTGGGGTAAATTTCTGCGGGGTCACTTTTCCCCCTCAAAAATAAATGGTTCTTATTACAGACATTTTTTTGTTAGATGCGTATTTCATGAGATATTTCGATGTCTCAAGATAAAAAAAACACCCTGTATATTCGGTGTTATCTTCAATTTTAGCGTTATCGCTCCTGTGACCACTCCGTCCACATTGTCGCGCACCTAATTGTTACTCAACACCACTATCACAATTTCCTGCTCCACCCTTCGCCTTTTCTTCTCCCCCCACTCATCATCCGATAATCTTCTCGAAGCATTTCTCCACTTTCTTCCTCCTGCTCTTTCTCCTTCTTTTCCTCTATCTTGTCTTTTGCCTTCTCACATTCTTCATTGTCCACCTTTTCTTCTTGTGTCTTTTCCTCCTCCTTCTCTGTCATCGCCCCCTAACCCGTCCTTTCCTCTTTTGTCTTCTCCTGCTCTTGGTCTTCCTCTGTACTCCGATTCCCTTTCCAATCCTACCTCAATATTCGCATCTCCTGCTGCACTTTCTCCTTCTTATCTTCGGCCTGAATAATTTTTTACTCTTCTGCATTGGGATATTTGTTTCGCTTTTTTTCCACTACCTATAATAGGAACTGCTCTTGATGTTACTGTGTCGTAATGTTTGCGTAAAACTTTGTTATTAATGCAATTCCCCGTTCAGCGGCATCATCAACCACTTTCATTTATTTTATTCTTTTTATTCTTTGACGAAATTGAACAAAATCAACACACGTCAATACTTTCTGAGAGATACGTTAGAATTTTGTATTTTCAAAAATAAAGAAACATGTGTTTATTTATTTTCTAGAAGTAAATATTTGAAGAGGTGGCATGAGTTAAGACAAGATATTTAGGTTTTTCATTGTCACCCTACTGCGCACTGTTGAGTTCCAGCAAGTTCAGATCAATCCCTACTAACTTCAAACATCTAATGAGATGACATAGTTTATTGTACTGTTTATTTGTAGGTCAGGTAATATTAGCCAATTTTTACATACATTTCTTAGGCTAACGCAAGTCTTCAATTTAAAGGACCCGAGCTGCCCAATTCAAAGTCACATTTATTTTATGATGAGACACACAAGTTATTCTTAGCTCTTATCTATTTACGAAGTCAGGAGTGTTCCTAGATAGGCGAAACGAAATCTTAAAATAACGTGCTTATACTTTTATGGAGACCTTCAAGTAATTCAGTCCATAAATATGGTTATAGGGCCTATAGAGCAAAGTACATACTTTTAATGAGCGAATCTAGGATTTTAGCTATAGATGGCCACGAGGAATATTAGGAACAGATTGAGACATTAATCGCAGGAGCAGAGTAGTAATTAGCTCTCTTCTGGCATGCTGTATGGCTTAGAGGTTACGAAACAGTGATGGTTTCGCACCTCCATAAGAACGACAAAGATGGTAATAAAGAACTCTTAGGGCCGCATTGTACCTATAGAGATACGTCGTTGCCGCGTGAGTGGGACACCTGTATAGTATGTGCTATAGGTGCTTACGAGTAAAATGTGCATGCCACGTTCTGCAGCTGCCGCTGGGAACTTTTTCACGTAAGATGCGGCTACGATATACCAAGATGAAACTGACATCGTCCTGACACACGAAAATAAAACCCTCTGTTTCTGAATTGAGTCCGGATGACTTGAAGAAAGCAAACATGAACTACGTCGACAAAGACTGATATTTTACAATTCTGTGGAAGTTTCCGTGCATTTTCTTGTCGTGGAACTGTTCGACGAAGTTGTTGACCTCTGCTTTCTTCACAGGAGCTTTTAGAAGTGAGGCATCTTGATGGAGTAATGCACTTTCCTCACTTCTGATATTAAGATCCAGTTCAAGGGTCTCGGCCGCCTGCTCCGCGTCTTTGTAGAGAAACGCTTCTTTGCCAATCATCTCGTTCATAACAATTCTTTCTATGTGCCCCTTGACAACCTTTAAAGCATCCTTGAAATGCTTTGTCCCAGAAACATAGATCTTCAAGCCCTCCATATAAAATATATAAGTGATCATTTGCTCACGATTATTAGATTCGCCGCAGAGGTACCCATCAGAATTTCCTAGTGCGAGTGATAGTGTCAAAAGTGTGATGCAAAAGAAAAGAGGGCTCAAGATGTCACCCTGAAAGGTGCTTCTCTGGGAGGTGACGTTGTTAGTTGTCACACGATCTTTTCCAGATGAGATAGTCAATCTGGTTTTCCAAGGAGCCATCAATCTCTCTATGCATCACACTATGTGTGGATGAACCTTCGTGGCCTCGAGGCCTGACATTGTACTCGTTAACAAAGAAAAGCGAATTATGTTTGTGATCAAATTCTCGGCTCCGGCTGACGGCAACGTCACATTCAAGGAAAACGAAAGGAGAAAGGGGTATCGAAAACTTATGAGCGTGCTGCGGCGAATGTTACAAGTTGGATGCAGAAGCTGTCATTCTTGGGTTACCCTGTGTTCTAAGGACGTAGAAGGGTTACGCCAGCCTTTTGTTGTGATTTTATAGCACCATGTGGTCACCCATCTCACGAGGTCAGTTACACCAGCCCCCCCCAATCATAATTTTAGAATTTCTTTAGCACACTGAATTGCGCCGCAAATGCG
>JAUMHM010086061.1:0-11187 GCA_032362435.1 Melikaiella ostensackeni | reverse complement strand
CATTCCTATTACTTTTATTGACAAGCATATACATAACAGAATCGTTCAAATCAGGAGTAAAGGTAATAATCAGAGCAAAAATAATGTACAGGATTACAATAGATTTAATACGGTTGCCCTACCTTATTTTGAAAAAATCTCAAGAATCTTGAAATCAATGTTAGGAAAATTGGGGTTACATACGATATATAAGGTATATGTACTGGTAATCGCCACATTAAGACAAATTGAAAACTTAAAATGCTTATAATCTTATTTAAAACACAATTCCGAAGGGCCTAACCAATTGAGGCAGATGTAAAGAAACTTAATTTTGATTATTCAACATGATATTTAATTGGAGTCAATTTTTATTTACGATTCAAATTCAAATTATGCGAACGCGTTAGTTATCCTTAGACACGTAACCTTTTTGCTTCAGTAAACGTCATTTTTTTGCATCAGTGATCGGCATAGACTCCAGGCATTAAAATAAATTATTTAACGTGATTTATTCTTATCGATATTATTAAAATGTAACTTAACATAAGTTATTGCTTTAACTACTATATATAATACTGAAAATAACGTGAGAAAGGATGAAAGTAATTTATTAATCGGAAGTATGACAGCTTTGTCATCTTCCTTCATGTCGATGCACTTTAAAACAATTAAAGGATCATGAGTGTGGTAAAATTCAACATTTTTAGTCTTTGAGACCCAATTGCTTTGGTAATCATCATCAAATATATAAATATATATCAGAATCATTTTGTCATCGTCGAAATACTGACCAAAAACATAACGATTTCACTACATTTTAGCAAGTGCCTGAACCTGAAATAAAAAAAATTGATTTTCTTCGATAGAAATTCAAGTATTAACACGAGAAAACAATATTAATTCGGGGACAGGATATTGAAACTGACCAAAAATTACATTTTTTAGCACAAGCGGCAACAGCAATTCTTGTTTTATGAAAAATACTGCGCCAAATGACGATAACTAATGCAGTGACGATTACCAGTGGATCTACCTTAGAGTTTCATTCAAAAGCAACTTGATTGTTACATTAGATAAAGACAGATATGAGAAACTGGAAAAACAATGTGTAATTTACCAATTTAAATGTTTAAATGTAAATTCAGATGTAGACAATGTGATGCTGTTTACATAGAGCAAACAAGGAGATCACCTAGAACACGAAAAGATGAACATAAAAATAATTTTCATAGAAGTGCAAGATATTACTCGTTCCTTACAAAACATAGACTTACACATGAGCATGACTTGAATTGGGATGATGTTAAAATTTTGTATCATGAGAAAAATCAAAAAGACAGAGTTCATGGAAATGATATTCATAAAGAAGGAAGGTAACAAAGTTATTAATTTAAAAAGAGATCTTGCTAGATACTATACAACAGAATTTAGGGTGGAATCATTAACTGGAAGTAATAACTTTAGTTTTGTGTCATAATTTGGAATTTGCGTGAATTAATTTCCAATTAAGGAATAGAAAGATCTGAATTTGAGATTTATTCAGAATTTTTTCGCCTATGTCAAAATATCAATTTTCAATTAATGAATGAAATTTGTACCGAAAAACTGAAATTACTATCAATCATATCTGTTTTTTATTTCCAGGTAATAATAATAATCATTGTCTAATCTGACAATTCATCAAGTTTATACCTGTTGTTTTTCCTATAAATTACTCCTGATGAGGAAGTCTAAATTGGCTTCGAAACATGTTGGTCCCCAGTAGTATAAAAAAGACGGAGAAAAAAAAAGTTTGAGGATGGTTTTGGTTGGCTCTTTCTCTTTTTCCTTCTTTTTTATTCCTGTTGTGTACATTTATTGTACATCTGTCTCTAACGAGCCGAAGAATTCCCTTGTACTTGGACTGTCCCATGTATGCTATTTTTTATATGGAAACAACTGCTTTAGACTAATTCGGACCTGCTTTTTTCATTAGTGCAAAAAATTGCAAATTTTGATTGCTTATTCTTGAAACTGTAGATACGTTGCTCTCTCAAACGTGAAATCTCCGAAAAAACCCGTCCAAGAGTCGTATATACGCAGATACGGTATTTAAACAGGACGAAGGTGCTAAGAACGCAGTTTCCTTTGGAAGAACGAGGGTATCTACAAATTTTCACTTCAATAAATTTATAAAAGTGAATGTGGGATACGACCTTTACGTATTATTTGTAGATTAATCAATAAAATTCCTAATCAATTAAAAAGTCGAATGTGGTTATTTAATAAGCAATGATTTTTTATAGACAGCTAGTTGAAAATTGTTATACCGACAGAAAACAGTAATCCGTACACTTTTCTGAAATATGTATCTTACAAAAAATAAAATCAATTTTTAACGGATTCGAACTTTAGAATGAAAATTTTCACGGATTACATATCTATATATATACTATATATATTATTCGATATGGATTAACGATTTCGTAAATTTTTTTCTGTAGAATTTCACGATAAATTCAATGTAAAATTCTGTATTCCTCACAAAATTGATTAAAACTTATCGAGAAACTGTTAAAATTATAATATTTTGGAAAATTAAAAAATTTTCAACTATCACAATATTCTTGAAATTTTTATAACTTATTTAAAAAGAATGTTTCACATGATCTACTTACAAAATACTTTTGTAATGAAAAAGCAAACTTTTTAGATGCGTAAATTATAAAAATAAAATACACTACCATATATTTAAAAATTCTCATCATGTATGTACGCCGTTCTGGGAGGAATTTAGAATAAAAAAGGCTCCAATCCTGATGAAGAACGTGGGTATGTACTTACAATTTTCTTGAAAAGGATTGTAGGTCTCGATCGAACCAGAATCCCTTTTTAAAAAAACGTATCTGTGCAGATATGTCGTTTCTAACGTATAATAGTACATTTGTAGGTACCCACTTTTTTCATCAGGATTTCTCGAAAACCGCTGTAGATACAGAAAACGTGACCTTGATATCTTAATCATTATTTACAGTTTTTAATTAATTTTTGCCTAGTTGAATTCGTCTTTTCACGACGAATCTAACGATATATAAAACTCAATTTCGATGAAAAATGTAGTTACCCACTTTTTAAATCAGGACGGCAGTGCTGGGAACATGAATTTTCTGAAATAAGGAATCCCCGATTTTTTTTATTCTCAATTTTGATTGTAACAGGTGCCTATTCTAACTTGAAATTTCCCATGTAAATTGCATGGGAAAAAAACCTTTTTGGAATTTTTGGAATAATTTTTCAGGGTTTGGAAAAATGTTACGGGAAAGTATAGAGGCATCTTGAGAACTATCCAACGAAGAATTTCATGTATCAGACATATGGGTTTGACGCCCCTAACATACCCCCATTGTGCCTTGAAAACTACCCTTAAATCCAAAAATGTCAATTCCTCATGAGGTCGATCCTTTTGAGCACTTTATTCTCGTTTCTTTTTACTGCAAATTATTTTTATTGGTCTAGTGAAATATTGATCATCATGAGTTCATTAATTTTTAATTATTTAAACAAATTCCATTTGTTTATATAATTTTTTCTTCGAAAATTCGTTTTCATTTCATAAAAATTATCACTATTGGTCTAGTGAAATATTTATTAACATTGATTGATAATTTTCAATTATTTAAACGAATGGGATTTGTTTGAATAGTTTTTCTTTCATAAATTCATTTTTTTTAACGAAAATTTTTACTATTTCTCTGTTGAAATATTAATCAACATTGGTTGATTAATTTTTAATTATTTAAACAAATTCCATTTGTTTCAAAAATGTTTTTTTTCAAAAATTTATCGAACTGGTAGTTTGATATCGTTAAGTGACATAAATTTGTTTCCAGAAATTTTCCAATTGTTTAAACAATAAATAATTATTCATTTTCAACATTTAATTTATTTAAACAATATTTTTTACATTAAATTCGAAAATTTTTCTTTCCTGATATTAATATTAAGACTTCTGATTGTGGAAAACAATAATTTTTTCTATATTTCTGAATTTTTTAAATAATTACTTATCTTCGTAACAGGAACATATAAAAACGAATTTTTGAAAAAAAATTATTCAAAGAAATGAAATTCGTTTGAATAATTCAAATTATTAACCAATAATTATAAATATTCCATTAGACCAATAAAAATAATTTTCAGTAAAAAAACCGAGAATAAAGTGCTCAAAAGGGTCGATCTCATGAAGAATTGTGAATTTTTTTCTAAGGGTAGTTTTCAAGGCATCGTGAGGGTGTGTTAGGGGCGTCAAACTCATACGTCTAATACATGAAATTCTTCGTTGGTTAGTTCTGAAGAAGCCTCTATACTTTCCTGTAACATTTTCTCCCTACCCTGAAAAATTATTCCAAAAACTCCAAAAAGTAATTTTCCCCATGTAATTTACATGGGAAACTTCAAGTCAAAATGAGCACCTGTTAAAATTAAAATTAAAAAAAAATTGGGTATTTCTTTTTTCGGATTTGTGATCAAATGAAGGGGATCGTTACCCTCTACAAAAGAGTCTTTTTGGACCACCCTAGTGGTCTTAGGGTCATCCGAAAATGCATTGAAAGTTTTTTTTCGAATTTTCATGCTCTCTTTTTGTCCACTTTTCACTTATTGGGGTAATAATTAATGCAAGTCAACAAACATAATTGTTCAAAAAATTAAGAATCGCTTATAACAATCTTCTCTCAGAGTAATGCTAGAAGGTTGCAGTATGTTTCTGAAATTTTTAGCTTTTCTTCCACTTTTTAGTTGCGAACAAATAATAAATGAGCACTAAGTGAAAAGTGGAGAAGACGTTAAAAATTTCAAAAAAAGACACAACTTTGTAGCATTATTCAGAGAGAATATTATCAAAAATAATGATAAATTATTCAAACGACCATGTTTGTTAACTTGAATTATTGATAACCTTACACTAATCGAAAAGTGGACAAAAAGTTAAAATTTTCATAAAAAACCGCAATTATCTAGCATTACTATAAAGAAATATGGTTGTAAGCGATAATAAATTTTTTAGACAATTATGTTCGTTGAATCGCATTAATTATTACCTTTATCTAAGCAAAAAGCGGACAAGAAGTTGAAAATTTCAGAAAAAACCGCAACTTTCTAGCATTATTCAAAGAGAAATTTTTGTTAAGTAATGATAAATTGTTTAAACAATTGATTGAAACATCTAATTATCAGTATCAGGTAATAATTTTTGTATTAAAAACAATTCGTATCAGAAGTGACCACAAAAAATTAATAATTAGCGCCAAAAACTCGCAAAACTCAATTCTTCACAAATGGGGGTTTTCTGAAACTCCATAAAACAGATTTATGGGGGTCAAAATAAAAAAATAAGTTTTGATTCGTATTCTACGGCTAATTGTGAAGAGAAATGTTGTGGGTCAACTCGATACACCTATATTTTTTTCTTGATTTCTTTTTAGATCCTGTGTAAAATGAAGGAGATATCCTCTGAGTTTCGTGCTCGCTAAACTATTGCTTTATACAGAAAAACTTATTTTTTATAATAATATGAAGTAAAATCTTCAAAATATCAGTACTTTTTTTGAACATTCATAGCTTCATGCCTTAAAAATGATCAAATCATATAGATTAATAAAATATACAGTTTATACAGAAGTTATAAATATCAGATCTCTTAGAACTTAAATTTAAAAAATGTCGAAATTGTGACGTTTGCTGTTTTGTTTTGATTTATTTTACAAAAACGAAAAGAGGAAACGGAAATGGCAAAACTAGTGAAGTAAGAAGTAAAATTAATCGAAACAGAACAGCAAAAATCATAATTTTAACATTTCTCTTATTTAAATTCTAAAAGATCTGATATTTATCAAATCTGTAACTGCATATTCCGCAAATATTTATGTTTTCAGATTCTTTAAGACATAATACTATGAATATTTAAAAAAAGAATTTATATTTTGAAAAATATATTTTATATTATAAAGAAATCAGTTTTCCTATATGAAAAAACAGATTAGCAAGGACAAAACTCACAGACTATCTCCCTAATATTACACTGAATCTAAAAAAATATCAAGAAAAAAATCGAAGGTGGTCTTTTTAAGAAAATTGACTATATAGTTTTTCGAAAAATGTACACCATTTTGCTCATTTTTAATTTTTTTTAGTTTCTTTTAGCGATTTGAAAAAGTATAGATTGTACTATAAGCTTCCCAGAAGAAAATTAACTCATGTCGAATTGTTTCCAAGATACAACATTCTAAAGAACATTTTTGTTAAATTTTACATAATTCACCTAAATATTCCAGTAGCCTTAGGTTCGTCAAAAAATGTTTTTGGTAACAAAAATACGTGTCTCATATCTTACCTTGGAAAAAATATATATTTCATCCCCAAACAATTCCGTGATATCAGCAGGGTCGGACTGACCGATTTCATATGAAATCGGTCCAGTTGCCGTGTGGAAAAATTTCATGGCAGTCGCAAGACAATTTCTCAGTACTATCAACACATTTTTGTTGACATATTTCGAAAAACTTACATGGTATCTAAAATTATTGGAAATGAGAAATTCAAACAATCAAAACAAGATTTTATTTCTTATCACCTTGTCAGTCTGGTCTGGCCTAGGTTTGGTGCTTATCAGTTTTTCACGAACAAACAAATTTCCAAGTATGATCACCAAATTTTTAAAAAATATTTTTGAAAACTGACAGGGTGTCTACAATGATAGGGAAATAAGAAATTCACAATATCAAAACAAGAATTTTTTTCTTGTCGCCTTGACAGTCTGCTCTGGCCCAGGTTTGGTGCTGATCAGCTTTCCAAGACATACAAATTTTCAAGTGTCTATCAACAACATTAAGTGTACAAATTTTGAAAAATTGACAGGACGTCCAAGAAAATGAAACCAAAGTTATTAACACTATCTAAACAAGTGTTTTCTTTTCCTATCGATTTGGCAGTCTGGTTTGGCCGAGATCTGGTGTTGGTCAGCCCTCCATGGCATACAAATATTTTCAAGTATCTATCAACAAAATTTTTTGTACAGATGTCGTAAAATTGAAAGGTGTCTAAAAAAATGAAACAAAAATCATCAACATTATTAAATAAATGTTTTCTCTTTCTATCGATTTGGCAGTCTAGTCTGTCAAGACCTGGCGTTGGTGAGCCTTCCATGACACACCAATTTTCAAGTGTCTATCAACAAAATTTTTTGCAAAAATTTTGAAAAATTGACAGAGTGTCTAAAAAAATGAAACAAAAGTAATAACCACCATTAAAACAACAAGGGTTTCATTTTTGTTTCCGTTCATTTTATCACAATCGTGTACCTTTGAGATTTGAAAAATGGAACGATAGGACAAAGCAGGCTATCTTGAACATATTTTTGGTTTGGTGAACCAGAGCTTAGAAAGTGATTTTAACTTTTTAGTACCTAGTTGAATACAAGAACTTAGGACTAGAGAATTATAATTTAGTGAAAATTATATTATTATTATTAAATATGATATCTATTCTAGATCTATCGTTCCGTTTTCCATGTTGCTCATAAGAAAGTATAACTTCATTTATAGGGCAAGGGCATCAATCATCGAGGATGTGTTCCTATTGTTAATTTTGAAAAATTCTTCCTATTTTGTCATTTGATTTTTGTTTTGTTTAAGAGGCCTTATTGAGGCTTATTTAATGCCTTTAAATAAAAAAAGAACATAATGAAGGTTTATAGCTTGAAAGAAATCAACTTCTTACTCAACAAATGGTTCCTACTCGTTAATTGGTTTCTTCACCCTAGCAGCAACTTAAACATTATGAATCTTGAATCTGAAAATCCATTTTTCCATTGTTCAAGTTGTGTTTTTTTAAAGTTCCCTAAAGGTCTTGTAAGTACGATTCAATGATTGACTTGACTCCAACCTGGGAGAGATAGATTAAGGTATATATTGAATATTAATATATTATTAGTGCAATCGTGTTATAATTTGTTATGTGAATTAAAATCAAAGAGAATATTACAACTGAATCCTTGATAGAGATAAAGTTAGGTCAACGAAAATCTATTTTGTAGAATTTTTGTTCAAACTGTGAGCATATGTTGCTATACTATACTTTGTTATATGACAAAGTTTTTTCAATGACGAATACATTCTACGTCGTGCTTCAGACAATCCTTGGGCAGAAATCTCTTGTCATACAATAAACATAATTTTAATTTAAAGCATTTCTGTTGTTCCAATGTTATCTTTACTGCGAGTGGTACTATTATTTGGTAATTAGTTAATTTATACATTTTCATGAACGAAAATTTTGTCAAGGTGCTGTTCAATAAGTAGGGTGGCTAGTGAACTCTATGAAAAATGTGTGATTATGACCCATTTTTAAATAATTGTTTTCGGGTCATTAAAATGACAAAAATGTAATCATGCCTTACTGAAAATTGTCTTGTTTGGAACATCCACAACTAAACTACAAATTGAAGTATTCAGAATAAAACTCATTTAAAGGTAAAGCATTTGAAATTTAAAAAAAATTAAACATTGAAGGTATTGTGTAATTTTAATTTCAAGTGCCATTTATAATTCATCAATAAGCTTAATTCTATGCAACAGATTAATTCTAAGTGATATAATCTGCATATTTTCAAACTAAAGTTTAGCAACTTTGAATATTTAAATTTTTGAGCTTAAATATGTAATTATTACATACAAATTTGTTGCATTGAATAAAGCGTTTTCAGTTTTAAATGATTTAACTTTTGATTAATGTTTTAAGTTGAAAAAATTATCAATGATCAATTATTAATTAATTAATTAAAATTGAGATGAGCAATTTGCATTTCGTAGTAGAAGTCTGAAATCTAGTATAAATATTTCAATGGTTGAAATAAAATACGTGGCTTTAAACATGTTACAATTCCGTCACCACTTTTCGTTATTTATTTTTTCATGATATTCCACGGATTTTCTACGTTAGGTTCCAGGTTTACAGAAGTTTACGAATCTAAAAGAAAACCAATTTACTATACAATATTATTATATATGTTATGGAAGTTGAAGACATTTACGAGTACCAGTGAAGCTTTATGTTAACTTCCATTATTTAATAACCAGACAAAGGAAAATAATTTAAAAAAGATTAAATTATATATTTCCAGAAGAATAAAAATTAGATGAAACAATAATTGAAAAAAATAGAATTCAGGGCAAATTGTTATTGAGTTAAATAAATCTTGCTAAAATAAACATTAGGGAAAGTCCTTTTTATACACAAAAAACTCTATAAACCAAATCTAGATGTAAGAAATATGGTATATAATTAAAGAACACGGGGTATATTGAAATTACAAAAAAAACATCTGTGTTTGCGTATCTTTTCCGTTTTACGAAATATTTGCAGTTAACCATGACACTTGAAAATGTACCCAGTTTAATACTACATAACCTGCCAGATAAGAAATAATCTTATACCGAAATGAACGAGCGATATTGTTTAAAGTGTACAAATATCAAATAACTGATAACGCAAAATGTTATTATGACTTCTAACATTATATCAATTTTTCCATATTAGGTGGTAAAAAACTTCTGCTCCGCTCTTTAGGCTTTTTTAAGTAATTTAGAACGAAGAATGAGATAACGACTGGTATATATACTCTAATGAGAAGACAGAATATTCATTAGTTACACTGTATTCAAAATTCCATATCAGTATCTTCCATTCACAGAAGATGAAGATCTTTGGTGGGGCTCTGCTCTTCACCCTAGCCGTTTTCTTGAACTCCATTGGTAAATGTAATAATATAATAGCATGCAATATGTTATCTCAAATGTAATGTTTAGAATACATTTTTAATCGTACTAGTACGTTTATTTCCTATATAGTGATTTGTCTGCAATTTTTCGTCAAATTTTTTAGTTATAATCTTTGGTCTCACTATCGCAGGGGCGCCATAAGTGTAAAATTGTAAAAAATGAAGAAATTTTGTTCTGTAGGTTTTCTCTATATCTGAATTAGTGAAAATTTCACTATTTGTATTAGTAGCTGAGTGCTTGATTAATCAAAAATAGTAACATTTCAGCAGTTAACTAATGAAATATATAAAAAAAATCATAATTTTATTTCACTAAAGTGAATTAGTGAAAATATTGACTAATTCTTTCGTGATTTTGGTTCCTTATCAATTAGTGAACTTGACATGATTATTTTTTTCGACATGAAAACAACTTAAACGAGCTTAGGTGTGTGCTGCTTTTTATAAGGTAGAATAGATTAGCTGTGCAAGTAATTCTCATTTTCCCATTTTGGAGCAATGTCTTGTAAAAGCGTTATGTTTGTGGAGGTGATGTAGCCTAGTCTTCTTGTTTTAATAATGCTAAAAATTTTACACAATCTCGTTATTTCATTAAACTTTTCTATTTGTCACGTTTCCTATTTCTATAACCTTTCTTTAATCAATATATAAAGTCTTTAAAAATTTCATACATTTTCACTAATCAATTAGTAGTTTTCAAATAATTAATTAGTAAATACTCGGACTAATTGAATTCGTAGTTTTCTACTAATCTTTAGTGGCTCACTTTTTCCTGATTGAATTAGTAGAGTTTCGATTTCAATCAGTGAGAGTTCACTGTTTATAAGTGAAAATCCTTAATTATTTTATTCAGTGACCCATTTCCAGCTATTTAAATCAGCGAAATTGCGTTGAGAATCTTTGAAAGTTCTCACTAATTGAAAATAATTGGTGAAAATATAGGCGCGTTAGTGTGAGCATTACGTCATTAGGAATATTAATATAAAGCACATTTTCATCAAAACATGTCCAAATCGCCAAACCGCCAAAGAAGATAATGTATCAGTAGTACGCATACGTGAAAACCACTCATCGTTCATATTTATAAATAAAAAATATTAATATCACTTTTCAACCTTAATGCTCTTGAAGGTAAGAACCTAAGTTTCTTTTTTAGAAAGAAAATTACAAAAAAATAATAAACCGACATCAAAATAGTGCCTAACAGTAAAAAATAATTACTTGAAAAAGTATAAATAACTCTGAATTCAGCGCCTCAGTTTGACGCCGACTTGAGATTTATTTACACTTTGCAATTATTTTTTACTGTTCAGCGAGGTGATCGAGGTGTATCCGGAGATCCTCTTGAAAGCCTTTAACTCCTGCCTTCGGGAGGGGAGGTTCTTTGCGGA
>JAUMHM010086060.1:0-29677 GCA_032362435.1 Melikaiella ostensackeni | reverse complement strand
AAGATTTTATTTTTTTTTAAAATTTTACCCCCCCCCCCCCCCGTTTTTGTCAAATGTCCATGTTTTGAGACCCCCTGAACCCAAAAAACAGATCTTTATGAACGTGTCTGTCTGTCTATATGTCTGTCTGCCTGTGAGCACGATCAATTTCGAACGAACGAAGCTATTGAACTGACCTTCAGTACACTCTCCAAGTGTTGAAAACTGAAGGTCAAGTTCGTTAGCCAGCCATTTTGGATAAAAATTCGAAAAGAGCATTTTCAAAATTTTTGAGACCATTTTCTTACAAGATTTTAGAATTATATGTACGATTATTTTCAGTACTCAGAAAGTCGAACAATTTATCCCAATGACTCTTTTCAATAAAAAAAATTATGAGTTATAGCATTTTTAAAATTCAAAAAATGAAACGAAAATGAAAATTTTGAGCTAAACAATGCACGATATAAAAAAAAGTCAGGAAGAGAGAAACCTTGCTTTTCAAAAGCCCCACAAGATTATAACAACTTTTTGAATTTTCTTAAAAAATGGAAAATTCAAATTTTGAGCCAAATAACGCGAGATACGAAAAAAAGTTGAGATATCAACATTGTTGCTTTTATGAAGATCCGTAAGCTTTCTCTTGAATTTTTTTTGGTAGGGGGCATAGTTCGTTTTTTAAGTATGGAAGATGATATTGGAATATTTTAATTTTAATTTTTGAGCCAAACGACGCGAGATACGAAATAAAGGCAGAAGAGTAGAATTTGTGCTTTAAAAAAGTAAATAAAATTGCCGTTAAACATTTCTTTAGAGGACCAATAGTAAATCATTAAGATGATTTTTCAATCGTCTTCTTAACCATTTATTTGTATATATTATACGGAGAGCGCATAGAATCGAGCGCGAATATTATGATGAGAATATATTCCTCAAGGCCGTTAGAGCCTTGTGTAAATAAGTCTCGTTTTTCATTTGAAATCAGAAACAAATTTAGTAATTTGTACATGAAGAACATATAACACTGAACGCGAAGCGCGAGATCCGCATATTTCGGAGCGTGGAGCGCGACGACCGAAGTATGCGCCCTAGGCGCACTCAAAGTTGCGATTTGAGGATGACAATGTGCCCGCGAAGCGGGCAGATTTTTAGTATTATTATTATTATCATTATGTTTTTTGCTGCTTTTTTCTCGGCTGAACCCGGCATCCCATCATCAGCCACGGACCCAGTCAAGTGCCTGATGAGTCGAAGATGTTAAGAATTCAATAGGATGTTTAAAACCTCTTGCGATGATGTTGTAGTAGATACAAAATTAGGTGTATGGTGTTGTTTGGTTTTTTCGTTTACCGCTGTTGTCTTTATGCAGCGGCCGAATGTGTTGAAGGTGACATTTATCGCCTTATTATTATTATTTATAAAAAAAAATTATATCTCAGACTTAAGATGGTTATAGCCCAATATGTCGAAAGCATTTTTTGAGTTGGATATTTGTATCAAACTGAATATATTGCACGGGGCTATCCCGGTTCATATCATCATATAAATTTTATATAAAATATATTAAATATATATATAAAATATCATTATATTCTCATAAACAATTGTCCACCATACATTCCTATCCTGGCATATATCTTTTGCTTTCTTTATATCCATACAACGTTTTATGCAAGCTCTTGTGTTCCTATCACTCTTTATATCTCTTCGCTTTAGAGTGTCATTCACACATTCCAACCATTCATTCTTCGGTCCACCTCTGGGTACACTAATATTCACCTTACTTGAATACACTTGCTTCGTTGAACGTCCCTCATTCATTCTCTCAATATTACCAACCTATCTCAGAAAATTTCTTTCACTCTTGTAAATCAGCGTAAACCTTCTACACCACATTCTTTGAGAACCCACTCATTACCAACTTTGTCCATTTGAGTTTCACCGCACATATTCAACAGGAATTGCATGCCAATCGCGTTCACTTCACTCCTATCCTTTTCTTGATACGTCTAGATCTCGCTACCATGAAGCAAAGTGGTTGCAAGCACAGAATTATATATTGCAATTGCGGCTTTATCCATCACACTTTTGCTTCTAGTAATAGTTCGTACATCGACGATAATCTTTCGACCCTCGTTCATACGTCTGGATATCTCTGCATTCATCTTTCCGTTAGCAGTAAATAAACTTCCAAGAGACACGAATTCATCAACTTGTTCCATCATCTCCATTTAGGGCAATGTTGCATACCGTTTTCTCACCCATTCTTTCAGATGCGATAATTTCTTTTACGTTAAACTGAAGACTCATACTCTTCATGCTGGCATCCAGTCTGCTCATCATTCTATGAGGATCGTCGACTGATACTGTAGTAACAATCTTATCGTCTGCATATACTAGTCCACGTAGTTCCACTGTCCCGAGATCAACACCTTCTTCGTCTAAGACAGCCATGTGTATAGTGCAAATCCAGGAGGACATAATGCAGCCTTGCCTGACGCCCAGCTCAATATCAAATCAATTGTTCAGTTGTTCATTCACTCCAACACTCGCTTCACTACCATTATTTGTTGAGCTTATTCAATTTAGAAGCCAGCCATTCACTCCATACTCTTTCAGAGCTTCCCAAAGTTTAGATCTATTCACCTTATCGAAAGTTTTTTTCAGATCATCACATGCACAACAAACTTTTTTGCTTACTCTCAAACTTTTTTCTATGATCTGTCTCAAGCTGAATATCTGATCCGTTCATGATCTCCCTGGCATAAATCCACATTGGACTTCCCAGATCCTTTCCTTGCATGCATTTCAAATTATAGATATTATATTTACCAATAGCATTAGGGAAAATCGCCAAGATTAAGAATAGAGTACCAATCTCCGTCCTCATTTTCTTCAAATAAAGGTAACCCACTTATGAAGAAATTTGATATAATAGTGTAACTAGTGACTATTTTTCAGAATGAAAGTGTATATATTATACAAATCGCTATCGCGTACGTCATTCCGAATTATTTGTATTTCATTTATGTGTTTCTCCCACACTAAGGACAGAAAAATAATTCAGATTTATTACCCAATTTTCAACGATGACTAATTAACCTCAAATTTATTAACTAATGTGTATCTAGTGAATAATCTTTAGAATGTATAAGTATATATTATACTAATCGCTATCGCATGCGTCATTCTGAAATATTTGTATTTCTTTAACACGTTTTTTCCACACTGAAGACAGATAAACAATTCAGATTTATTACCCAATTTTCAACACTGACGGATTAACTTCACGTTCATTAAATAATGTGTAACTAATGAATATCCTTCAAAATGTTCTAATGTATATCATACTAATCGCTATCGCATACGTTTTTCTGAATTATTTGTATTTCATTAATATGTTTCTCCCACACTAAAGTCGGAAAAATAATTAAGATTTATCACTCAATTTTCAACGCTGGTGAATTACTTTTCGGGCCAGTTCAGGTTTTCGGGTTTTTGGGCTGGGCCAGGTTTTTGGATCGGGTTGCTTTTGAGGATTACACTTTCTTATCGACAGTCGCAATCGAGTTATTAATTTGAAAACTCAGATGGCGCAAACAAAATAATAAACAGTAGCAGAAAGCTATTTATTTTACTTTTGATGAATCGTCACAATTATTAAATATTGCGAGGAATGGGTTTATTAATAAATTACTTGAAATCCGCTGAATTAAATGGATCCTTTTTGGATTTTCATGTTTTTCCATTCACCGCGTGAAGACTCATAAATTCCACTCGAATTTCTATGATTTTTATCAGATTCGTATTCGCTAATTCTATCCACTCTCATTTATGTAAATTCAATGAAATTTTTTGGGCTTGAGAAATTTTGTCTCATTCACTTGAATTATTTTTAATTCATCTTGAACTCGTATAAATTTTATCGAATTCTTCTAAATTTACTCTAATTTAACTAAATTGAATGAAATATTTTGTATTTTCATATTCGCATCAGAGAAGGTATTAGATTTGTGTGAAATTTGACCCCCTCCCCCCCGTTTTCGTCAAGTTTCCACGTTTTGACACCCTATGAACCTGAAAAATAGGTTTTTACGAATGTGTCTGACTGTGTGTATGTCCGTGTGTGTATATAGGCATTTATGTGTGTGTATGTGTATGTTTGTATGTATACGTGTATGCGTGTATGTATGCATGTATGTATGCATGTATGTATGCATGTATGTATGTATGCATGTATGTATGTATGCATGTATGTATGTATGAATGTATGTATGCGTGTGTATGTATGCATGCGGTCTATGAGCACGATAACTTTTGAAAGAATTAATCTATTGGATTAGCCTTTGGTGCACTCCTTTACTGTCGAAAATTAAAGGCAAGCTCGTTAGCCAGCCATTCTGGGTGGAAATTCAAAAAGCTAGAGCATTATCAAAATTTTTAGACCATGTTTTCAAGATTTTAAAATTGTATGTACAGTTATTCGTAGTACTCAGAAAGTCGAACAATATACCTTCATGATTTTTTTTGATAAAAAGAAAATTATCAGAGTTATAGCATTCACAAAATTCAAAAAAAAATTTAAGCCAAAAATACACGATATATAGTAAACAAAAGTCAAGAGAAAAAAAGCGTTGATTTTTGAAAGCCCTACAACATTGTCATAACAACTAGCCAAGTAATGCGAGATACGAAAAAAAAGTTAATGCATCAAAATTGTTGCTTCTACGAAGATCTGTAAGCTTTTTTCTGAACATTTTTTGGTAGGAGGCATAGTTTGTTTTTTGAGTATGGAAAATGGTATTGGAACATGTTAATTTCAATTTCTGAGCCCAACGACGCGAAATGAGCAAAAAAGTCAGAAGAGTAGAATTTGTGCTTTTAAAAAGTCGAATAAAATTGCCGTTAAACATTCCTTCACAGGACTAATCGTAAATCATCAAGATAATTTTTTGTCGTCTTCTTAGCTATTCATTTGTATATATAATACGGTGAGTGCAGAAAATCGAGCGCGCGTATTATGATGAGAATGTATTCTTTAAGACCGATAAAGCCTATAAGGCCGATAAGGCCTCAAGTAGATAAATTTCCTTTTTCATTTCAAATAAAAAACTGAAATCTTTTTAACTCGCCTTGAATTCTTAGGCATTTCATCAAACTCTTCTAAATTCCTTTAATTCTTCTAAACTCTTTCCAAATTTAATGGATCATGATTTTTTAAAAAAGATTTTTGAATCGTGTTCAATTCACTAAAAAATTTTTGGAATTCGCCTTGAATTTTTAATAAATTTCATCAAATTGTTCTCATGTCCCTCAAGCTTCTCTACATCCTTTCGATTTCTCTTAATTCACTGTTTTTTCCATTTTATTTTTTACAATTAACATTTATTCTGTCGAATTTGCCCTAAATTCTGTGCACTCCTATTTTATTCAATTTGACCGAAACTTTTTGATTTTTCAAATTTTTTTCAAGTCACTCAGATTCTTATAATGTTCATCAAAGTCTTTTGGATTCCATTCAATGCTTCTAAATTTACTCCGATTACACTGAAACCAATACAATTTTTTGAACTTTTCAATTTTTTTCGACTCATGTGAATTCCTTTGAATTTAACTTGAACTTTTTTGAATTCATTCTAAATTTTAATGAATTTACCCTGATTTCGTTCAAATTCGCCTGGAATTGTCATAAATTTCATCGAACCCTTTTCAATTCTCTTGAATTCAAAGAAAACATTGCTCATATTATAAACACACATCAGTTACTTTAAGTCAATTTAAGTCGTTTTCTTGTTTAGAAATTAGTCACTTTCAGGCACTTTTTCGGATTACAGGAAACCCCGCGAATAAATTCTATCTTCAAATTAAGTACAAATACTGCAGCACATGTATCCACTTAGAGATAAAATTTATCTGGCGAAATATAAAAATTTATCTGTCGAAGATATTTATGTCATGTGCGTGACATCTGTCAAGTGACACTTCGATTTAACCTAACACCTTCCTATTGAAAAAATTCTGGGGGAAATAATTGTGTAATTTTCGGACAGGATTTCCTAGAGAAATTTGAAAATCCTCGCGGAATTCTTCGTGCTAATCGTGTCTGAAAATTACACGAGTATTTCCTCCAGGATTTTTTCAATAGGGAGATGTTAAGATGAATCGAAGTGTCACTTGACAGATGTCATTCACATGACATAAATATTTTCGTTAGTTGAATTTGTATCTTTCGCCAGATGAATTATTATCCTTCGCCCTTTTTATGCTGACGCCCACATGTACCTCCTTATAATTTCCATAGAATTTGAAAATTACAGTAAGATTATTTTTAAGCCTTTGTATCATCTGCCAGAACCTTTGACAACAACTCATGAAATTAGTAAAAAGGAGATGTTTCGGGTTGCAATTTTTTTCGGTTGCAAGTTTTGCACACGATTGCAACCCGAAACATCTCCTTTTTACTATAATGAATCATCGTGAAAACATTAAATCTATCAACTTATGAAATTCATAAAAAATTATGTTTTCAATCATGAAAATGTCCTGCATTTTTACATTCTCATCTCAATTACGAGGTCTTAGTTTCATGTGAAAATTGACTCTCGCGAATTTCATCGAATCTGGACGTTTTCGGACTCACTGATAACTTTCGAAGCACTTATCTGATTGGATTGCCCTTTGGCACACTTTTTTAAGGCCCAAGAAGAAGGGAGGAGTTTGTTATCCAGCCATTTTTGATCAACGGTTCTTGTTTTACCGATCAAGAATGCTTTTCAAGAAATAAAAAATTTCATTTTCCAGCCAAAATATACGAGATGAGAAAAAAATGTAAGAAAGCATAATTGTTCATCTCAAAGAGATCGACAAATTTTCTTGGGACTATCATTTTGCTGAGACGCATATTTTTCGTTTTAATCGTGAAAAATGTTAGTAAAAATAAAAAATTCCATTTTTCGTTCAAATTATGCAAGATACGAAAGAATGCTGCAGAGCTATATTTTTCATCTCAGAAAGGTCTACGAATTTTCTCCACACTATTTTCTGATAAATCGCATAGTTTTTTCTTCAATCATGGAAAATAACATCAAAAACAATGAAAAATTTTAATTTTTGGAGAAATGACAGAGGATGCAACAAAATGCTCAATGACAAAAGTATACACCGAGGAAGGTCTACGAATTTTCTAATGACCATTTTTACATAAGACGGGTAGTTTTCGATTTAATCGTGAAAAGATGCTATTAAAAATGAAAAATTCAAATTTATAGAAAAATGGCACAAAATAAAATAAAGCGTGTAACGCAAAATTTTCCATCTAAAATCAAAGTAATGTTAATTAATAAGACTTTACTTTTATCGTAAGTTGATTCAAAACCAATTTATTCAAATCATTCCATTTTTCAAAATGGAAAAAGGTAATAATTCAAACAATCACACGTTTTTAGAATTAATAAACATTCCGTGAACAATATTCAATTTGAAACAGATACCTCTTGATGAATCGAGTGTCTTTGTTTTCAAAATTTTTATTAAGATTGAAATGAAATCTACTTTCTTACTAACTCTTTTATGCACCAAAAACATAATACAAATTGGCTCACAAATCAAAAATAAACTTGCTTTCCGGCTCATCAGAGACAAATTCAAAACAAATCGAACTTAAAATTTAAAAGAATTACAATAATAATGCACTAATATAATTTGTTAATTGATCTGATCTTGGATGAAAAGGAGGAGACACAAGCAGTCAAACGTGGACAACTGTGAAGCCGGTACAAAAACGAATGACACAGTAGAGCCCTAAATAAGTATGAAAACGTAGAGTATTTTTTAGGGGAAAAAAAGCAATTTTCAATTAAAATCTGAAGAATCCAATAATCTAAAGCTGGGAAAAAAATGCATCGAAACTATCTTGATTGAAACTAATTAGTTGAGGACAAAATCCATCTTCTTCTTTCAACTAAAAATGACAAGGAAAATCGAAAATAAAGTGAAAAACAACAGCAGCTAAGTTTATTCTTTTGAGAAGATTGTATTCTTGCCGTCAAAACTTTTACAGCGAGCTTTGTGTATGCGTGTTTGTACTGTTATGTGCATAACTTTTATTTTTCTATATCGAAATTTTCAGAAGCTTATGGATTTTTTGGACTGAATTGTAAATACAAGTATGTCACATCCAAATCTTGATTGCAATAAACTAAGAAGAAATCTAATGAAATAAAATTGTACCCTAATCAAAAGAACGGTAATTTGACAATGGGTGGGTTCCAGACCATGCTAAAAAATGAAATTTGAACCTTCGCACTATGGCGACAATAAAAAACCTAAATGTTTTGTTTTATCTCGCCCCCCCCCCCCTTCAAATTTTTACTTCCAGAAAATAAATGAACACGTGTTTTTTGTTTTTTAAAATACAAAATTTCAACATATTCTTCAACATATTTTTAGTTATTTAGACTCAAAAATATTTTCTATGGAAAAAAGGAAGAAAGCGTATTACTTTTCAGGGGTAATCATTGCGAAAGATGTCAAGTTGAGCGTTCTATTGAACCAAAATTCATCTGATTTTAAGAAATTCGAAAGGCTTACACCCTGAGATTACATCCCTTGAGAAAAAAATTACCACGTATTTTTTCTTTTTTCGATGAATTTATTTTCAGAACTCGCTCAAGGCTTGAGGAAAAAAGAATTTTCGTTTAAAGTATGTACAATCATTTTTTTTTGTTTGAAAAAAATGGATAATATTTGTTTCATCATATTGTACAATTTGATCACTTCAAGAAAAAAATTAATAATCTCAGAGGCATTGAGTTTGAAACGTTCAATTTAGAACATTCTCAGATGTAAGATGATTCAATTTTTAATGCCTAGTTCTTGCATCGTTGAATATTCAGTTTTTTATGCTTTTTTGGAATTTTTTAAATGTTCATGACATCAATTTAAAGTTATTTTTAAGTGAAATTTTCACTATTAACGTTTTGAGAGCTGTGCATCTTAGATATTTTTGACTATAAATTTGATATTATACAATTTTCCAACACTACATGTAGAAAAAATTTTAATTTTAAACGGGAATTATTATAAGAAAATCAGTACAGAAATAAATGATATGGAAATATCAAAAGAATGGTGGTGGATTTGAGCAATTTAGTTATTTCTACTGGAACTAATATCAGAAGTCAAAAAGGCCAGGCTTCTCTTTTATGTCATGAAAAAAGGAAAAACTAATCAACTGAAGGGGAAAATCAGAGAAACATAATAAGTAGAGTGTCAAATATATTTACAGGTATTTGAAAAATATTAGTTTTCAATTATTAATTTCATTTTGGTATCTAATTTTAAAGATATAAGATCGATCTCAGATAATTTCATATCTATTAAATTGAGCATTATCTATTTTCCAATTATATGTTCTTGAACATTAAAAAATAAAATGAACCAATTTAAAAGACCGGAATAAAAAAACAAAAGCATTTCTGCGAACCAACTTCATGCTGCGAGCGCAATGTATAGATGTATACGCTTGTGGATAATTATTAGAAATTATTTTTTCATTATATTCTGCCATTTCTATTTAGCTCACATGAAAAGCGTTTTGATGAATTTCCAAAAGTTCATTCAATCCAGTCAGAAAATTAAAGAGTTGATCACAAATACATAAAAATAGGTTTAAGTAGCTATTTTAGTATACTCATGAAAATGTTTTTCATGAAGTTCCCGCATTTGCACACAAAAACGATGTCAACAAAGCTACAAATATAATGATATGAACATTAGGCCAATAATCAGAGCGGAAATTTATGAGATGAAAAAGCGTATCTAAACGTAGTACTAAAATTTTTGTCGTTGAAGGAGGGATTCTCGAATAATAAGTATATTACTCTGTTGACATCACGTTTATGTACAGATAAGCATGTGACATTGATGTAACATTGAAACTTAAATAGAAAATTTTAATTTAAACTTCTCGTGAACTATAGCCAGAAATCGGAAACCAAAATTGTTTTTCAATTTCAGACGCGATCCAGTTATTAATTTAAAGAATAAGACGACGCAGACAAAATAATAAAAAGTATGAGAAAGATGCTTATTTCAATTTTGATAAGTCTTCACATTAATTAAATATTACAAAAAATATTTAAGAAAAAAATTATTTTGTCACGTACTAAAAACTGCACTCAAATTTCTGGTTCGATCAAAAAACTGGTTTTTGGGTGATTTTAGACATTTTTGGAACCCTAAAACTTTTTAAATGTGTAAACCTTGTTAACGTCTACTAAAAATGTCGAATGAAACTTTTATTTTGGTAAAAATATAGGGTTTGCTATTTTTAGAAATTTTGAAAATCATAATATACCTCTTATAACTTCCATCAAATTTCAAAATGTCAGTAGGTTCATTTTTAAGTATTTTTCTAGTCCACCAGAACCTTTGACAACAACTACTGAAACTCTTGGTAGAATCATGTTTTCATTTTCTAAAATGCTCCACATTTGTCTATTGGATTAAATTGGCTAAAAATATTTGAAAAAAGAATATAATTCTTGGGAAATTGTTTCACAATTTGGTTTTAAGTTCAACCTTTCTAGCCTTCGAAATTTACTGAATATATACTCAACGGCTAGAACTCGTGTGGACTTTCCTCTAAAGGTTTGAAAATCTTTTGAAGTAATTCAAAGTATTTAAAGAAATTTCAAGACATTTCAACGCCTCTTATAGGATTTCAATGCATTTCGCCAAATTTCAAAGTACTTCAAAGTAAAATTTCATATTTCTATTCCTTTCATTCAGGATTTCAAGTGATTGCAACGAACATCTAAAGAACTTCAAGGAGTAGGTTGAATTTCATTTCGAGGGATTTCAACAATTTCCAGAGATATGAAAGAATTTAAAAAATTTTGAAAGGTTTGAGAGATTTTTAGTAATTTTAAAATATTTCAAAGAATTTCAAGACATTCGAAAAAATTGAAGGGATTTTAAAGAATTTTGTAGAATTTCCGAAGATTTCAAAGAATTTCTAGAAAACTAAATTTCAGAGTGAAATTTTGAAGGATTCCTGGTGATTTCGAAGCAAAAGATTCAAGGGATTTCAAGGAATTTCATGGAATCACACAAGATTTGAAGGATTTTACTGAATCTATAAGGATTTCGAGGTATTTCAGAGACTTCTAAGGATTATAAGGCCTTTGTTAGAGAACTTTGATGTACGAGTATAAGTTTAGTTTGATTTATATTCAAGGGATTTCGAATGATTTCTACCAATTTCAATGGATTTCTACGGCTTCCAAAGATTTTAGGGAAGATTCCTTGAATTCTTTGGAAAAGAATTCCACAAAATTTGAGAAACTTTATAGGACCTCCAATAATTCAAAAAATTTTTAGGGGATGTTAAAAATTTCAAGGAATTTCTAGGGAAGTTTATGGAATAAGTTCAATTTATTTTATTTTTAAGGGATGTTAAATGATTTCTGCACAATTTTAACTATTTTTTAGATTTTAAAGATTTGGAGGGAATACAAACGGGGTTAGAAGATTTCAAAGATTTCAAATGATTTTAAAGATATCAAGGGAAGTCACAGATTTTTGCTGGTTAAAGTTCATTTGTGTAGAATCGCTGTTTTTGTGTATAGTACTTCCAAATGAGATTACGAGTGCTCTAAAATAAATTGTGTCTTTATAGTTTCTCTACCTTTTACATTAACTCCTTCAATATTTTTATTTGTATTCCAATGATGATTATCCTATAATCTTTCTCTATATACAGTACACTCCCGGTATCTGTCCTCTCCGTATGTTTCCGCCCTCCACCACATGTATTTTAACACACACATACTCGTGTCCCCCACTTAGGCGACTGCGAGTCTCTGGGCTGGCCTGCGAATCTGCCAACGTGCGATTAGAGTGGGGGTACTCTGTCAGTTCCCAGTTCTTTGAATTATACTCCCCTACAGCCCCGTCAGGCAGGCAGATATTGGGAGTGTACCATGCAATCTTTTCCAAACCCATGCAAGCTTGTAATCTTGCAATCTAGTGTATACCAGGAATCTGAATAATGAACCCCTCAATATTTTTCGAAAAAACCCAATTCTTTATTTTCTGAAAAGAAAGGATTTTTTCGAGAAATATGCTTTGGTGCGGGAAAAAGCTTAGGGTGAAAATTGAGCTCCTTCAAGAGACCTAAAAAAAGTTCTTTTTCCATTCTTCGATATTTTGAACATTTTCTACAGCACATTTTTTCATAGATTTTCTGAGTAAAATACAAAAAATTGACAGTTTCCTTTTTATCATTGTGGAGGGTTTCCTGAATTTTCTTTTTTCCTTTTTAAATTCTGATATTAGTTTCAGTGGAAACAATAAATTTGCTAGAATCTATTACAATTGCGATTTTTTAATTTCAAGCATAAGTGGAGTCTTCAACCTTCTCATTTTATTATACAAAAAAGTCAGAATAACTTAAAATATTTTAAAATTTGTATGACTTTCCCCTTCTCGAATCTTTTAGAACTGTAAGTTAAAAAATTGATGATAATTATATTTCATAATTTGAAAAAACAACTAAAATCAGTGCTTAGTTGAATAATAATTTTCAACTTGAAATGTCAAAAATTTTATTTTTTTACATTATCATTATTACAATATGATACTTGTCTAGAATCGCGGCTTTTCCCAATTTTCATAATTTGATCAAAGTTATCGACACTGAGTGGATCATAACTAATCATTATGTCATATATTTTTATAATGTTACAAAAGACATAATCTAATGCATAAAAAATACTTATAGTGTTTCAGTTCCATTATATATCTATTAAAGAGATTTATTCAGAATGTAATTAACTTTCATAAATATCACAATTTGTATGTACTTTCGTATGACTGGTCAAAAATGAATCTATCATTCACAGTTTTTCTACTTTCTGCTATAATTCTTTCAATAGTTTTATACTGTTTATTTCTATACTGATTTTCCTGTAATAATTTTCCTATAATAATTCCTACAACAATTTCCTATAATTACGAAAAACGTATAATAAATCTATTAAAGGAAAATCATTATAGACCTATTATGAACCTCCTATAATATTTTTTTATAAGGGCAATACAGAGTTATTTTAAAAGTTAATAAAAATACATGACACATTGATTAGGGGTGGTATTTGAGAGTGAAGAAAAGGTTCTTGGAAGGTTCGAATTAAGACGCTTGAAATTACACAATTCTAAATTGAAAAGTTCAAATAATTGAATAAATCCTGATTCAAAGCATTGGATAATAAAAAACCTGTAAATGAGGAGTACTAAAAATTGTATAATTTTGAAAACTTTGCAGCTATGAAAATGGAGAAAATTTCATTCTTAGGCATAACAATTCAAATTTTTTTACTACTAAGCATTTACAACTAAACATTAATCAATTTTACAACTTGAAGCGGACCATTTTCAAGTTGAGAGCGTTTACGATTAAGAATTCTTTTATTTGTAGTGTTCGAAAATTATACAAAATCAAATTTACAGCCTTTAAAATTTTTAATTGACAGCTTTCAAAACCTAAAAATTGAACATTTCAATTTTTTTCACAGTCAAGTGTTTCATATTTAGAGCAATGAAAATTTGTCAAAATCAAAATGAAGCTTTGAAAATTGTACATACAAAATACGAACTCTCAAGGGTGAATATTGTCCAATCTGATATCTTCAGAATTGAAAACTTCAATTTCAAATCTATAAAACCAAAGTAACGTTTTAAATTTGAAACATAATCCCAAAATCAATGAAGTCAGAATGAAACATGCAAAATTTCTAAATTCAATATTGATGCATATTGAAAATTTAACTATTTCACTTCATAATAGCTTCAAATTGAAATCATGAACATTTTAAAAAGTTCAAAAAAGCATAAAAAAGGGAATATTCAACGATCCAAGGACTAGGCATCCAAAATTGAATTATTTTAGATTTGAAAGTGTTCAAATTTGAACATTTGAAACTAAGTGCCTCTCAAATCATAGTAATAGTAATCTTGTTTTATTTTTTTACATGATTAATTGACAAATCAATGTTTCTCGCGTGCTTTAGCGCGCGTATGATATTGCTAGTGTAAATTTTAAGTGTTAAATACGTATGTTTACAGTTTCAGTTGTAAGGGTATCTTTAATTAATTATTTTTAACAGATTACTCTAAATTGGCTTAGAAGGCGAATTCTCTAGAAAAGAGTCGAATTTTCTACCAACTTAATAGAACTTCCAACCGTAAAGAACGACTTTCCAACATAACTGTCAAATTTTTAAGCCAAAAGGCGAATTTTCTACAAAACAGTTGAATTATTGATATGAAAATATAAATCTTCACCAAAGAAGTTCATTTTCTACCAAAAAATTAATTTTTAACCCAGTAGTTGAATTTGGAACTGGAACCAATCAATTTTCAACCAAAAATGGAATAGTTCAAATTGCAAAACCAAAAATTGATTTTCAAGGAAAAAAAAGGAAATGAATTTGCATCAAAGTAGTTAAATTTTCAACCAAAGAGATGGATCTTCGAATTATGAAATTAATTTTCAACAAAGTTGTTTAACTTTACACTAAGTAGTTGAATTTTCAACCAAAAAATGTGAATTTACAATTAAAAATATAATATTTAAATTTTCTACTGACAATCCACAATTCTCAACCGAAAAATGGTATACTTAAATTTGCAGTTAAAAACATTAAGTTGCAACCAAGAAAAGAATGAATTTTCAACAAAACACTCAAATCTCATAAACCAATAAATAAATTTTTAATAAAGTAGTTCAACTTCCAACCAAGTAGTTGAATTTTCTGCGAAAAATTTAATAGTTGATATTTCAACTAAAAACGATCAATTTTCAACCAAAAATGGATTACTTATATTTTCAATTGCGGAAATTAATTTTCAACTGGAAAATAACAAATTTTCAAAAAAATGGTTAAATCGTGAACTGAACAGTAGAATTTTTAACCAAAAGATATGAATTCCAAACAAAAAAAAAATAATAGACATTACAATCAAAAAGAAATTACTTTCGGAGAAAAATAGTTCGGTTTTTTTATTGGGTTCAGTTGGATTCGGAATTCATGTTGTTTGGTTAAAAATTTTACTGTTGGGTTGAAAACTTAGTTATTTTGTTGAAAATGCATCTACTTTGTTAAAAACTTATCTTTTCGGTTGAAAATTTCTACTTGATTGAAAGTCGAACTACTTTGCTAAAAATTTACATCTTCAAAGACTCATCTCTTTGATTAAAAATTTACTTATACAGTTGTAAATTAACTTTTTTGTAGAAAATTCATATTTTCGCGCTAAAAATTCAACTTTTTTGTTAAATATATAACTATTTGTTTGGAGATGAAAGTGTTGGATAAAACATTAACTTTTTTGGTGCAAAATCATATTTTTGGATTGAAAATGTAACTGTTTTGTAGAAAAGTCGTCTTTTTGGCTCGAAAATTTAACATTTTAAGAGATAATTAAACTATTTGGTTGGGAAATAAAATTTTAGTGTCGCTTAAAATTTCATTGATCATGAATTTTGCATTTCGAAACTCTCAAAGTGGAAGTTCCCAACTGTAACTTTCAACAGCACATTACTGAAAGTTGTCTTGCGGCATAGGATAGAATCTTCTATTTTTGCAAACAAATAAAAACGTGTGCATTTATTTGCTAAAAGTGAAAATTTAAAGGCGTGGCCCGAGTTGAAATAAAGTATGTAGGTTTTTCATTGTCACCCAAATGCGAAGGCTTAAATTTTATTTTTGAGCATGGTCTGGAATCTACCCATTGTCAAATTACTGTTTTTGTGACTAGAGTACAATTTCCATTCATCAGATTGCTTCTTAATTCACTTTGATGACGATTATTATGTGACATAATTGTATTTACAATTCAGCCCAAAAAATCCGTAGAATTGTGAAAAGTATCGATACGGAAACATAAAAATTATGTACATATTATAACAAATACGCATACGCAAAGCCCGATGTGAAAACTTTTTACAGCGATGACAAAATATTATCAGAAAGAATAAACTTAGCTGCTGTTTTTTCTTCACTTGTTTTAGATTTTTGTCTGTTTTGAGTTGAAAGAGAAAAATGGATTTCGTTTTTAACTGAATAATTTTAGTCGAGATTTTTTAAACAAGAGATACAATAAAATGCTAATGACATAATTTTCCTCCTAAATTCGAAGTCCTAAATTCATGATCAACAAATTACAGTTGTCAATGGTTTGACTTCAAATTTCAAGAGATTTCTGTATAAATATTGAGGAAATACATGGACCGAGCGCGTAGCGCAAGGTAAATATAATACCGAGCACGAAGAGTGAGAACCGACAGTCGCATCTCCTAGGCGCGCTCAAACTTGCGATTTAACTTTCAGAATGCCAAAACTTTGGTGCCATAAATTATTGCATTTTAATACAGAACTTTGTGGCTTAAAAGTACGGCAAATTATATAAAGATAGCACCTTGAGGCTCTGTAAGATAAGTATGAAGTTGGTTTCGTCATCAATTGTTATACATGAGAAATTAGGTTAAGTGATTACAACATTGCCGTACATTAACTTTTCATCATTTTTGCGTTCAAATTCGTCTTGAATTTTGCGTTGATTTTCATCTTTTTTTATTTGCGTGATGGCAATCTAGCAACGTGGCACAGATAGCGCCTTGTGATTCTAAAAATTTTTCTTACACATATTCTATTTTACAAATGTGACCTATTTAGAAATTTATTTTGAGAATGAAATTAAAATTACGCAAAGAGATTGCATCAGTTCACCTTTTGGTGATATAACTAATTTTTATCAAAAAAGTGAGGTAGCACAGTGCAGTTCTAGGGTCACGAAATATACTGCAACTAAGAATGCATACTAAATTGAAGATATTGTTATATTTACCAATAGGACCAGGAAAAACCACCAAGATTGAGAATAGAGTACCAATCGCAGTCCTCATTTTTTAGAAATGGAGGGAACACACTTATGAAGAAATTTGATATAAGAGTGTAACTAATGGATATTTCTCCAAATGTTTCAGTACATATTATACTGATCGCTATCGCATGCGTCAACCTAAGTTATTTGCATTTCATTAATCTGTTTCTCCTACACAGATGTCGGAAAAATGCTTCAGATTTATTTCCCAAATTTCAACAATTACGAATTAACTTCTCCTTCATTAACTAATGTGTAACTAATTATTATTTCTCCGAATGTGTCAGTACACATCATACTAGTCGCTATCGCATACGTCATTCTACATTACATATTTGCATTTCATTAATTTGTTTCTCCCACACTGAAGTCGCAAAAATGCTTCTGATTTATTGCACTATTTTCAACACTGACAAGTTGATTAACTTCACATTTATTAGTACATGTGAACCGTATTCGAAATAAATATTTATAAATACATATTATAAATATTATATAATAAAATGAAAAATAAAATATTATAAAATTCCCTTATAAATATTAATCAAAAATTAAGTTAACTAAGTCTTTTAGAATTGGCAAGAATCAAAATTGAATAAATTCATCAGAATCAATTATTCACTACTTGTAAATTCATTAAAGAATTATTCAAATCAATTCCGAAAAAGTTATAATATCACAAGGTGGCTTTCATATACTTTTTTTCATACAAAATGTTTTTTTCACACACAGTTTCACATACAAAAGTATGAAACTTTATCGCACATATATAGATATATATATACTACCAGTCAAAAGTTTAGGTTCACTCCATAATTTTTGTATTATGTAAAAAATAGCTTTTTTCCAATTATTGTCATTTATTCGTATTATTTACAATGAAAGAATCATGTTTTCAACAAAATATGACGACCTTTACAAAGATCTTGCAATATTCTTTTACATTTTTGACTCTTCCAAGTATCCTCCTTCCGCTTTTATAACAGCAGCGCACACTCTGTGCATCCATTCAATCAGTTTCTGCAATGGTTCAATTGAAATTTGATTCCAACAAGTTTGCAGGAATGCCCAAAGCTGTTTTTGAGTGGTTGGTTGCATTTTCCTCACGTTTCTGTCTAACTCGTCCCGCAGCAAATTGATCGGGTTCAAATTAGGCTACTGAGGAGGCCCTTCCATGTATTTGAGTTTTTCTAGCTCTTCTTTGACTACGAAATAATTTTGACAAAATTTGGAAGTGTCTTCAGGATCTTTATCCTGTTGAAAAACGAATTCGCGACCCACAACTATTTTCCCGCACGGAAAAGCGTGTCGTTGGAGAATGTGGTTGTATATTTTTTCGTCCATGATACCCTTAATTCGCACAAGGTCACCAATTTTGTCTCCAGCAGAGCATCCTCAGACCGTGACTGACCCTCCACCATGCTTGACTGTTGAAATCACGCATTGATTTATCATGCTTTCACCGACTAAGCAACGATCATATTGTCAACGATGTCCTCCAAAAATTTCAAACTTTGGTTCATCCGTGAACAAGACTTTGGACCATTGTTCAATCGTCCAATCTTTATGTGTTTTTGCCCAATTTAATCTCTGAACTTTGTTTTGTTTGCGCAGCAATGGTTTTTTGACGGCGACGTATCCTCTCAAATCGTAATTGCGAAGACGTCCTTGTACGGTCGAAACAGATACTGGTGTTTCTCGCGTGTAGTTGAGTTCTTCGCGAATTTCGGGAGCAGTGCGAGTACGGTTTCTCTTACTATAAACACAGATGAACTTCTTCTCATGAGTCGACGTTGCTCTAGGCCTCCCAGAATGATGACGACTTTGATTACAGCCAGTTTCACGCTCTCTTTGCAACGGTCTCATAACTGTATTTTGAGAAATATTGGTTTTTTAAGCAATTTTTCGCGTTGAAAAACCTTCCTCGTCTAATGCGACAATGACAGCTCGTTTTCTAACACTCAGCTCTGCTTTTCGACACATTTTTCTACTATCGAAACATAAAATATGTAACTTTTTTCGAATTGCAATAATAAGACGATATTTTTCAAATTATTCTAATGTGCATGGCAATCATTCTATAACCATTGGCTCTGTTATTAATCGAAAGGTTGAAATAAACGCTTAAAATTAATGATACGCTGGTTTCGCTTACAGCATACCTGTATTTCCGAAAAAACTGTGTAGAATTCAAAAATGGAGCAAATGAACCCAAACTTTTAACCGGAAGTGTATAAATATATATACATCCCTATCCATCCTTGCAGATTTCGCTCTTCCTTTTCAAGCTTTTCGCTTCGATCAAAACTGGGGGTTAGAAGAATATCATAAAATGATCTGATCATCGTGGTTTCAATAAATCGAGACCCTCCCTGAAGGTATCTTAATTAATGTACACTGAAGGTCTCGAATAGGTCAGTTTGCAATATGTCGTTCCGAGAATTTCGTTCCAGGACCAGGGACCCGAGGGGTACAGAGAGCGGCACTTTGAAGTCAGCAAACTCGTCCAGTACCGTACTAACAAAGCGGGCTGTATCACACGCGCATAATTTCGTCCATTTGCACGATCCGCACTTCGCCTCATTCGCTCCCAGTATTTAGGTTATGTGTTACAAAAATCTCCCATGAACACAAGAGGCAGCGTTTATCCTTCAAATCGAACGAACATTTGAAAAAATGTAATCAATATTTTTTACTGCGAACGAAAATCACATAGAAATGGTTCATACGACCCTGATTGCTGACACTAGAGTCGGCCTGCTATATGTCCAAGGCCATTCTAAGGAAGAACAAAAGTCGGACTTATATTAGAATTTCAGTGTATACCTAAGTTCTCTTCCCCTTCCAGTGCCCACATAAGACGTTGGAAAGGGGAAGGTATGTGACCTACATTATTTCTACGATTATATTTCTAAACTTCAAACTTCGATTCCAGTGTATGGTATTCAAGATTTTGATTGCTTTAGAATTAATTACATTCAACAACCAGACTCTGAGGACGTCCCCGATGAACTAATCGAGTGCCTAGTTGGCGGGGTGCGTTTAATAGCATTTATTGATTCAGGATCTAAAGCAAACGTAATAACAAACAAGGATTGGAAACTCCTTTCTAAGAAAGGAGGAGTCATTTGTGATGTTACTACAAGGATCTCAAATACACTAAAACCGTATGCGGCTGAAAGTCCACTTGAGATTAAAAGTAGATTCGTGACTACAATCAACTTACCAGGTGGAAAGGAAATTATCAAACCATTCTTCATGGTAGAAGGAGGAGACATCTCACTAATCGGAAAGACGACAGCCAAAGAACTGGGAATATTAAAACTGGGATTGAATGTGAATAGACTGGAAAACGTAACACTGTTTCCAAAAATAAAAGATGTTGTGGTGAAGCTGTCCATAGATCCTTATGTCAAGCCAGTTCAACAGCCGTTGAGAAGGGTTCCAATTGGTGTGGAACAGCAAGTTAAAGATAAACTAAATGAAGCACTGCAACTTGACATCATTGAATGAGTAACTCAACATAGTGCTTGGATATCGCCGATAGTAGTTGCCTTCAGGCCATCAGGTGAAATTAGAATTTGCATAGACATGCGCAGAGCAAATGAAGCTATCTTGCGAGAAAACTACCCACTGTCTACTTTTGATTCTTTTATGACAAAATTAAGAAACGCAAAGTTTTTTTTTCATTTGGACCCGACAAACGCGTATCATCAGCTAGAACAACATATTGATAGCCGACCCATCACCACGTTTGTTACTCACAAAGGCATGTTTCGATATGAGCGCCTCATGTTTGGCGTCAACTCGGCTCCTCAGATTTTTCAGAGAACTTTCGAAGCAATCTCATCATCTCGTAAAAATTGTGAAAATTATTTGGATGACATTATTGTATATGGCTCGACTGAAGCGGAACATGGCGAATGTTCAGAAGAAGTTATGAAAACTCTCAATGAGAATAATGTTACGCTAAATAAAACCAAGTGCGTTTTTAAAGTTCGGAAACTACAGTTCTTAGCACATAAATTATCTAATAAGGGAATCGACGTAGGTGAAAGAAAAGCGGAAACAATCCTCCATTTTCTTGCACCAGAGAATAAAGAAGAACTGCGAAGTTTTCTTGATTTGATAACATGTGTGGGGAAATTTCTCCCACATCTAGGAACAGCAGCGGCACCCTTGCGCCAACTAACGAAGGCCGATGGCAAATTCGAATGGACTGAAGTTCATCAACAACATTTTGAAGGGCTCAAACAATCTCTAGCCAAGCTCCCAACACTAACATATTTTGATCCGAAACTACGTACACGATTGATTGCCGATGCCAGTCCCGTAGCACTGGGAGCTGTTCTGTTACAGTTCAATACACAGGAGAACCCGAGTGTGATTTCCTTCGCAAGCAAGAGTCTATCAGATGTAGACAGACGTTACTCGCAGACTGAAAAAGAAAGTTTTGCATTGGTATGGGCAGTTGAAAGATTCTATTTTTACCTCGCTGGACTACAGTTCGAACTCGTGACAGACCAGAAACCACTGGAAGCGATATTTAAGCCTACATCGGAACCGCCAGCACGCATCGAGAGATGGTTGCTCAGAGTGCGAAATTTCAAATTCAAAGTAATATATCAGCCCAGCAAAACGAACATCGCTGACTCAGTAGCAAGATTGTGTAAGTTACAGGATGTTCAATCATTTGACTCAGGAGGCGAGCAACATATTTTCTCGATTGTTGAAAGAAGCACACCTAAAACAATAAGAATATCACAGGTCGTCTCAAAAAGTAAAAAAGACAAGGATATCACGGATGCAGTTTCCAAAATTAATGGCGACACTTGGCCAGCTTCAGACAAAAACGCATACCTTCCTTTTAGGATGGAACTATCGACCATGGGCATGTGTGTGAAACGTTTTTAAATCAAAATTCCAAATTGTGACCAATCGAAAAATGTCATTAGGATTATTCGTCAATCTTTTGTCTCTAATCAAAACCTTTTCTTGCGATAATTGTTTAAATATATTTCATATTCACTAAAAATGTGGACTGGAGTTCTTCAATCTGTCAAAAAAATAGTTTTTGTTAAATTCTAAAAATTTAGAAAATTTCAGAAATCATCTGAGTTTTTTGATTATCATCAAATTAAAAAATACCATCAAGATAATTTGGAACTCTCTTCATCATCTACCAGAAACTTCCACAACAATTACCGAAACTCTTGAAAAAATTCAATTTTGAGTTTTGAAAATGGTCTACACTTTTTAAGTTTAGTTGGGTTAATCTACGTGACGAGCTTGACCTTCATTTTGGGGCTGTAAAAAATACGTTAATTGGGATACTTTACTATAATTAATAAGAAAAAATTTGTTGACTGTTGACTTATTGTTGACTTGATTGATTGTTGACTTGTTGATTTGTTGTTGAGTGACAATTTAAAAAATATAATGAAATTCTAAAATAACCCTCAAAGTACCATTTTCAATATTTTTAAACAGTCAAGAATTTATTAATAAACTCTATTACTCAAGTATTTAATAAAATATGGCAGCACGCAAGATCATTTATGGTCACCTTTAAAATTAAAGTTTACTCTATGTATTATATTTATATATATATATATTTATATTTCTATGGGTTTCTGATGATATTTTCACTTTTTTGGGGGGAATGCCTCATTAGCCCTCATAAATCCACAGATCTATATAGATCTATATGGAATTAATAACAGCGAATATTGCAAAGAACTTGCAACTTAAGAAAAAATTGAAGTATTTTTTGGAATTCCATTTAGAGTACATGTTTGTAACTGCATAAAGGTCCATATTGAGGTGGAAACTTAGCGCAAAGTCTGATACATCCTGTTCAGAACATCCGTATAGATACTTTCAGAAGAAGGGATTCTATTTGGAAATTCATATAGAAACCATTTCAAGTCCTGGTTGGAATTCCATATGGAATACAAAATTGGAATATCCATATAGATCTCTGTAGATTTCCTAAGTGGCAAAATTTTCCTGCGTGGCACTCGTTCAACGCGCTCGATATTTGTACTTTTCCCACGTTTGTGCAAAAACATGAATTCTCTTTCGTTAGAGCTCTTTCGGCTTCAACGAATGCATTGAATATATTGAAAACATTTATACCTAGAGACTTTGCTGAAATTGATAAGAATTTGAGTGAATTGAACTAAAATTTCAAAATCAAATAATTTCCATTGAATTGAGTACAATGAGAGTGAACAGAATTCACGGCAAATTCAACAGATTTCACGTGAAATGAAGAAAAAACTAGAAGAAAAAACAATGAATCAAATAAAACTTGAGTAAATCCACAGTACTTTTAGGTAGAAGAAAGAATCAGATGAAATTCATGAAAATTCTAGGTGAATTTTAAAAAAATTTAAGTGAATTAAACCCTAATTGAAAATGTCTTTAAAAATTCAGTGAACTCCTTCCATTTGAAGAGAATTGAGAAAAATTCAAAGAAATTCAAAAGCATTTGGTGAAATAACTTAGGATTCAAAATGAGTTCAAAATACTTCACGGTGAATTAAGAAAAAACTGGAGGAAAATTATCAAAAAATCTATTTAATTCAGTAGAACTGAACGAATTAAAAATGATTCTTCAAAATTCAGAAGGATTCAAGGAAAACTAAAGAGAATTCCAAGAATTTTTAGGTAAATTCATAAGAATTCAAGGTGAATTCCAAATGAAGTCAAATAAACTGAAAAAGATCCAAAATATTGCATTCATTTCAGTAAAATTAGACTGAATTTAGAAAAATTCTAGAGAATTCGATGAAATTCATACGAATTCAAGGTTAAAATAAAAGGATTTAGGGCAAACTTAAAATAATTCATGTGAATGAAACAATTTGATGAATTAAACAAAATTGAAGAGATATGTAATGAGAATTGATGATCTTAACCAGTTATTTAGGTATTATTTAGATGGTTTAGTTATTCGAAATTTATGATTCCTGATGAATTTCTGGAAAGTTTCTGAAAGTTTCGGAAATTTATGAAAACTTATGAAAGCTCTAGGAAATAAATGGTAATTTACGGAAACTTTGGGAAATGTATGGAAATTTAGGGACTTTCGAGAATTTTCAAAATGAGTGGAATCTTGCGCAAATATATGGAAAGTTATAGAATTTTTCGAAAATTTTTACAGAGTTTGGAGGAAATTTATAAAGATTTTTCGGAGTTGAGGAAGGCTTTGGAGATTTATTTGGAGAGTTCTAAAAATTGACCTTTTGAAAGGAAAATTTAGAGAAGCTTATGGGCCTGTTAAGTTTCTATTCACCGTTGCGTATTCTAGTCACATTTTGGAACATTGAATGGTCTTTTTCCATCTTCGACACGAAACTGCAGAAGACAATGCGCGTAAGGAAGCTAGATATTTTGTATGTGCCGGAAACAAAGAGGAAGGGATGTCAAGCAAGAGACATAGAGAACGGAATCGAACTTTGGGCGGGAGTAGATAGTGAATCATATGGTACCCAAAGAGTGGGTCTGATTATGAATGAGAGAGAAAAAAACATGTCAAAAAGTATAAATGTGTATCACCTAGATTACTATGGGTTAGAATGAAAGTGGGAATCAGAAGACTACTTAATAGAGTGTGCTACGCTCCAGCTGATGGTGACATAGAGGTGTTAAAAATACCTTGTGGGACTCGTTAAATTATATACTAGGGACTTGCGATCCTGGCAAAAGAATAATTCTACTTGGAGATATGGATAACTGGATTGGTGTGCAACGCGAAGGTACCGACAGAATACTGGTCCATTTCGGAGACCCAAAAACGAACGGTAATGGGGATAAATTGCTAAATTGCTAAGCTTATGCTTAGAAGAATGCTTATTTATTACGAACACTTTGTTCAGACATAAAAAGATCCAGATGTATACTTGGTGCAGGCGCGAAAGTCACAGTATGATTGACTTTGTACTAGCGGATGAGAGACTGAGAGTGCTTGTAAGGGATATAAGGGTTATGAGAGGCTCTGAGAGCGGAATGGATCACTACCTGTCAGTTTCAAAAATGAGTTTAGGTCAAAAGTGGAGGAGGAGAGAAACTAACAATAAGCCGAAGCAGACGCGAGATAGAATAGAGAATTTGTAGAAACCAGGAGTACAATTGGTATGTCGTAAAAAGCTGAATAAATATTTAGAACATCATAAAGGAGACTGGAAGACTGAATTGAACAATAAAAATTCAGAGGGTGTATGGAAAATACTACGGCATAACATCTTCAAGAGTGCATCTGAAGTGAGCGGTACTGCGGCTGTAGGAATGAAGGCTGGAGATGCTTGGTGGAATGATGAAATCCGCGCGGTCGTCAACGAGAAAAAGCAAGCATACTCGAGAATATTAAATACTAAAGGCTTTAGCGATGAGGAGAGAACTAGAATGGGAGATGATTATAGTAATAAAAACAGAAAAGCAAAGTAACTATTCAAAGAAAGTAAGGATAAAATGAAAGCGGAAGAAGATAAAAAAAATTCAAAGTGGCTTTAAAGGAAATAAGAAATTATTTTGGAAATAGATTAAAAAGATTGAGAAAGGGAGTTCTGGCACTGAAGTGGTCAGAATCAAGAATGCTGATGGTGAAATTGTATGGAATTTGGACAAAGTAAAAAGACTTTTTGAGATATTTTTTCAAGAGATTGTATGGAGATCAAGCTATAGACCATAACAACCTTCCAATTGAAGAGAATGCGTTAGAAAATCCCGATGTATGTAGCGGAAGAAGAATCAATATCGATGACATTATATCCGTGATTGAGAAACTAAAGAATGGTAAGGCTGCTGGTATGGATGGCATCACCGCTAAAATGCTTGAGAGCGGTGGCGGATATTTGTTTGTGTGGCACAGCGAATTTATGAATATGTGTGCTATGCATGGTGAAGTTCCAAATAATTGAAAAAAGGTGGTTATCGTCCCAATCTACAGGGAAAGGGTGATAAGGGCGACTGTGCTAAATAATTATAGAGAAATTAGGCTACTAGGTACCGTGAGCAAAATATTTACCAAAATACTGATTGAGAAGGTCATGGGAATATCTATAGAAAGGATCTGGGAAGTTCAATGTGGATTCATGCCAGGAAGGTCATGTGCGGATCAGATATTTAAATTGAGACAGAATCTAGAGAAGAGTTTCAGAGTAAACGAAAACGTTTCCTGTGCATTTGTCGATCTTGGGAAAGCTTTCGATAAGGTGGAATAGATGTAAACTTTGAGAAATCCTGAAAGAATATGGAGTGAAGGGTTGGCTTTTAAGAACAATAAAGGCAATATACAATGGTATTCGAGTGAGTGTGAGAGTGAATGGACAATTGAGCGATTGTTTTAATATTAATGAGAGCGTTAGGCAAGTCTGCGTTATGTGCTCCTAGATGTTCAATATATGAGTGGACAAATGTCTGAAAATGGCCCTCTCAGACGAAGAAGATGTTGATCCTGAGACAGTGAAAGAACGTGGACTGGCGTTTTGCAGATGATGAGATTGTTACAGCGGAATCAGCCGACGATTTGCAGAGAATGATGAGCAGACTGGATACCGGCATGAGTGTGGATCTTAAGATTAACGCAAATAAAAAAAATTATCGTTCTTAAAATAGAGGTGAAAAACAGTATGCAACATTGCCTCAAACGAAAAGGAGATAGAAAAAGTTGATGAGTTGGTGTATCTTGAAAGTTTATACAATGCTGATGCAAACGAAAGATTTTGGATACTATTGGGCCCGCGTGAAGAGATTTTCTTAGTGGATTGATATAATGGCTTTGCGAAGCTCTATACCTGGCGTGATTGCTATAGAGATTGATCAGTGCAAAATCATATTTTTGGATTGAAAATGTAACTGTTTTGTAGAAAAGTCGTCTTTTTGGCTTGAAAATTCAACATTTTAAGCATTGATACGGATTGGGGCTGATTAACATGTTTTGAATGCTTCTGAATCCCGTTTTCTGATTCGTTTAAACGAATTGAGACGCATTTAGATGACTTGAGACAGCGCGAATTGAATGCGTGTGAATTCATCTGAATGTGTGGTCAAGGTTAATTGGACAAAAAATAATAATAGAAAGTGCATGCGTCGAGACTCGAGCCAGCGATTCCTCATGTATCAGCCAGGGTATCCCCACTGAGCTACGGGACCATTTACTAAACATTTACAATAAATCCCTTATGCCCCGCACATTAGTCGTCCTGTTACGGATTAAACTGTATAAGTCAACACTTGTTGAAATTCGCCGTCACCCATTGGGGCGAATTCAAGTGTGCATTTTACTCTCACGAATTAAGACGCATTGACCAATGTTGAAGCATTTGCGTGCTGACGCATTGACGTGAATTCGTTGACTTCAAACTTGTGCGCCGTACTTGTACGTATAGAAAGATTCTAAATTGAAAAACGTCTTCTCGAATTTACACGCATTTATACACTAGTCCAATGCGTCATTGTCGCAAGGCGGGATTCACGGGGTGTCTTAGTCTTTTCAATTCAATGCGTATCAATTCTTTCTTTTTTGCTGGGATATTGATTTGAGATGAAACGCGACTGCTATCACATATTGCAGAAATAGAATTGAATAATTAACTAATGAATTAATAAACTCGCAAATTATAGAATTGTAGGTCATATCTCTTCTTTACAGTCGGAAATGAATATTTATTCATTAAGCACGAGAAAGTAACAAAGAAAATACAAAAATTATGTCAAAAAACTTACAAATTTAAACATTTGAAGGTTATATTAGTGGTTTTTCAACGGAAATGAGTATTTTTGAGGAAAAATCTTCAAGTATTGGGAAAAACATGCAGATTTCAACATTTCAAGGTTAAATTAGAGTTTTTTCACCGAAAATGGGTATTTTTGAAAACAAATCTTTGAATATTGCAGAAGACTTACAGGTTTGAACGTTTCTACGTTATGTTTGATTTTTTCACCGGAAATGGGTATTTTTATGAACAAATCGTCAAGTTTCTTACAAAACTTACAAGTTTGAACATTTTAAGGCTATATTATGGTAATTTTACTGGAAATGGGTGTTTTTTGATAGAAATCGTTAAGCCATGAAGAAAACTGTTAATTTTGAATATTTAAAGGTTATGTTAGGGTTTCTTCATCGGAAATGTTTTGTCAAGTCTGGAAGAATACTGAGAAATTCGAATATTTCAAGTATGTGTTAGGGGTTTTTCAACAGAAATTGGTCATTCTCAGAACAAATCGTCAATTTTTGAAGAAGATTGAAGATTTTGAATATCTTAAAGTTATGTTATGGGTTTTTACCAGAAAAATGTATTTCTCCACTCTCCTGCAGAGCTTCAAGAAACTTTACAATTTTGCTTCTTTTCCCTGAACAACCATTACCCGGAACTTTGGTGGAGATTAGAGCGATTTAACAGATTTCGATATTTTTCTGTAGTCTGCTTTAAGAGCCTTAAGGATGTGAACTGTCTCATCTAAAGGATGAGCATTATCAAGATTGATTTATGAAATGGAGGAAAATATTCTTATTGTTAATTGTAACAAATTTTAGAAAAAAATAACTTATAGCGAACTTCAAAAAAAAAAATTTCAAGTTAAATTTATGAATGGGACAATAGTTATTAAGTGTTATAGTTTTTGCTTTCTCTTTAGGTAAAAGGTGCATTCTTGTTTAATCCTATAGTGTTAATAAGCAGTCCAACTTTTACCTCAAGAGAATGAACAAAGTAAAACTCTAAATAACTATTGTTAAATTAACAATAACGATATTTACCTCCATTTTATAAATTATTTTCGATGATGTTCATTTTTAAGCAAGATGAGACAGTTTACATCCTTGAGGCTGCTGGAGCGAGGTACGGAACCGGGTTTTGAGGAAAATAAAGCAAAATTGTGAAGTTCTTTGAAGCCCAGCAGGAATGACCAAGAATGAGCAATTCCCGATGAAAAAATCCTGTCATAACCTTAATATATTCAAAATCTTCAGTTTTCTCTGAGACTTGAAGATATCTTCTGGAAAATACCAATTTCTAATTAAATGACCTTAACATAAGGTTAAAATGTTCAAACTTGTAAGTTTTGTAAGACACTTAAAGGTTTGATCTAAAAAATACCCATTTCCGGTGGAAAAACCATCACATAATCTCAAAATAATCATGCCTGTGAGTTTTCTGGCAATATTTGAAGATTTATTTTCGAAAAAGCCCAATACTGGTGAAAAACTCTAACATAACCTCAAAATGTTCAAACTTCTAAGCTTTCTGCAATACTTGAAGATTTATTCTTAAAAATGCCCATTTCCCTTGAAAAATTTTCACATAACCTTAAAAGGTTTAAACTTGTTAGCTTTGTAAGAGACTTCAAAATTTGTTCTTGAAACTACCCAATTATTGTGAAAAAACCTTGACACAACCTTAAAATAATAAAATTTTATTTTTATTCAAGGCTTAACGCGATTTTTCCTGGAAAATACCAATTTCCAGTGAAATTACCCTAACATAACTTTAAAATGTTTAAATTTGTAATTTTTATACAATACTTAAAGATTTGTTCTTGAAAATGTCCACTTCTAGTGAAAAAAATCTAACATAACTTAGAAACGTTTGAACTTATAAATATTCTGCATTATTCAAAGCTTTGTTTTTTAAAATACCCATTTTCGATGAAAAACCACTAACACAACTTTCAGATGTTTAAATTTGTAAGTTTTTCAAACATAATTTGTGTATTTTGATTGTTACTTACTCGTGCTTAATCAATA
>JAUMHM010086059.1:0-11188 GCA_032362435.1 Melikaiella ostensackeni | reverse complement strand
TTTGCGTTCATCTCAGTAAATAATGAAAATTTTTTAAAAAGCTTCGAACAAAAGTTGTAGATCTCCTCAAAATACACCTCTTACATACTATAAACTTTTTCTCAGAAACTAATAATTTTCGAGAAAAGTAGGAAAATGTGTTGTGGCACTCCTGTGAATGGTCACCGAATTAATGTAGATCATATCCCTGAACCTTTTTAACGTCTTGTGTGTGGGGGGCACCTCTGTGACTTTAAGTCCATTTTCACAAAAACTATTAGTCGTAGAGTAAAAATGTATTGTACATAAAATATGTATTTTTAAAAGATCTACAACTCTTATTCGAAACATTTTTGTAAATTTTCATTATTTACTAAGATAAACACAAAAAATCATGATTTTTATGGGGTTTTCATCGTTTTCACCATGAAAATAAAATTTTCGGGTATTTTCACTATCATTTTCGTAATTGTCGAATCAAAATATATGGATATACGCAGTTTCAAATTATTTGGAGGTATGTACTATTCGGAACTTTAGTCCATAATACTATTATCAATAACAAAAATCCAGAATTTGTAACGTATTTCAAAATTCAACTTTGAGTATATTCTTGCGCTTGTTGCAGAGGGTTTATCAAAAAATAATCAAGAACAAAATTCTTTTATTTTTATTTTTTTTCATGCAACACGAATCTGAAAAAAATACGGATTCTCATCTTAAAAAATGGACTTAGGCTTCATAGGGCCCAACACAGGCACCAGGACAAAATGCAGGTGTCTCACTATATGTCACCCTTCGAGCCCGACAACTTTTTGTTCAAACATTTTTTGCGAAAACTTCTTGTTTTCGAGATATTACAGTGTCTAAGTTAAAATGGGACACGCTGTATGAATATTGAACGAGATCTTTTAAATCAAAATTAATTTAATAATTTATCTCGTCGTTTATTCACAGAAATAATTAAATCACTTCTGAATAGCAATGTTTATTTTTCGATATTATCATTTAAATGTACTTTATTTTTGATACAATTTTCATACGCTTCAATTCACATATTTGAACAGAACTTTTAGAAATGAAAAGAAGGAGAAGTTAATATTTTCAAGGGTATCTGATACTTTGCCATATGAGCAATTTACTTTCCCACGATTTTTTCCACAATTTTCAATGTTTCAAACAAAATAATAGTGTCCAGGCGTAAAGAAAATTGACACGGACGTCTGGACACTATTTTTTTTGAAAAAGTAAAAATTGTGAAAAAAAAACCGTGGGAAACTAAATTGCTCTTATGGTAAAGTATCACGTGCCCTTAAACTGTTGAAAGGAACAAAAAATATATATACTATCTATACGTATGTACTTCATTTTTACATTTTTTCTCAATATTTCTAGAACAAGTTTCTTCGAACCTTGCTCTTCTCTTCCCTGGGAAGAACCCTCCGATTCATTTTCCATTACAAAAATATGAAAATTAAATTTGAAAACTTAATTTTAATCATTACTTTAACTGGAATATAGTAGAATACTGTTGCACGAAGTAAACACTTTCGTAGTAAAAACTACAAAGATCTATTTTATTTTGAAGCAAAATTCATTATTTGGCTGCTTTTAGGATAACATAGGGTGGAGGTCATTTGGTGGTCATTCAACATACTTACAAATTTTTCTATTTTCTTTTGAGTTCATTGCCTAGTAAACATCAGCATCGTGCATGCGAGAATTACGCAATAGTCTATAAAATAACTTTTCCTTTTATTATACATATATTATAATATACTAATTTCTCTCCTACCTCCTTTTAAAATATTAACAAAAAATCTAAACTGAACTTCGAGAACGCTGTCTGACGGAGCAGTCCTCGCGACGCATTAGCTAACAGAGCGGGAAACGTCGAGTGCTTTTTCCAAACCTGAATATCTCAGTAAATTTTAACGAATTGATATGAAATTTTTCAATAAACTTCATTCAACATTGCTCAACAAATCACCCACTGGAAGTTGTTTAGAAGTCGAAGTTACCTAGATTCTTTTTACCGGCGAAACCAAGAGAACACAATTATTGGTTGACCTTATTTTGCAATTGAAAATTCTTGAACAATAAGCAATTATTAATTTTTTCATGATTTCCTAGGCATCCTCAGAGTATTTCAAATATCTCGTGCAAATATAACTCATTTCAATAATATTTGGCCGAGTTAGAACGATTTAAGTTCTAAAACTTAATTAAATCAGGGAGGAACTTTTCTTCAATATTTCGTTTTTATTATCAAAAATAAACGTTAAGCAAGAAAAATTCTGATAGAAAAAAGCCGGTAAATTTTTTAATTCAAAACAGCAAGTAAGTGTTAAAGACGCTGATTATAAAACTCACTTTAATGGTGCTACATATGAAAAAATACTACAGAACTAATTCTTTAAAGCCCAGTCGTCTAAGATATAAAATGAGTTCATGAAATAATTAAATTAATTTTCATGAACAAATTGTATGAACAAATTTTGAAGTTGGTGATTCTAAGATTCAAAATTTTTTTCCAACAAATCTACTTTGTATTCCACCGTTAGTGGTGCACAATAAAAAATAATGTGACCAATCAACATATTTTAATTTTATAAACAAATTATATCAGCCAAAAAATACGAATTTTCAACGAACCAGGTCAACTTTTAACCAAACAATTGCATTTTCAACCAAAGCAGATGAAATTTTTTGGCATTTTCGAGCCAAAAAGACGAATTTCCGATAAAAATTTTATTTCTTAACCAAATAGTTTTATTCTCTAGCAAAATATTTGAATTTTCAACCTAAAAAGATGAATTTTCAACAACAGAGCTAAATCCTCAATGAAAATGGATTAATTTTCAATCAAACAGTTCCTTTTTTAAACAAAGAAGATGAAATTTCTACCGAATGAGATGAACTTTTAACGGAATACTCGTAATTTAATTTTCAACCAAAAGTGATTTTTGAGGCAAGAAAGAAAAGAAATTTGAACTATCATATGAAAATACTTTTCAAACATTATTTTTTTTTTGTAAAACATTCATCATATAAGTTGAATATTATTTTTTTTTTCTAGTAGAAAATTAATTCTCTTGGCTGCAAATTCAACTACTTGTTTGAAAGTTGAACTATTTGGTTAAAAAAACACTTTTTCGTTTCCGGATTCATCATTTTAGTCGAAAATTCATCTTCTTGTTTAAAAATTGAACTATTTTGTTGAAAATTTGCTTTTTCTAACTCAAAACTCAACTATTCCATTTTCGGTTAAATATTTATCTTTTATTTTCTTGAAAATTCATGTATTTGGTTGAAGATTCGTTCTTAAACTAATTTTTCATCTTAGGTGCCACTGTACTGATTTTGACTGATGCCAAGCTCATTTCGATTGTTTAGTGAAAGATAAAAAAATAAATTTGTAAAAGTGACAATTTTTTTTAACTTTGCTTGTTAACACCGAAGTGCAATAAAGAATAAATTTGAAAATCGACGTTCATAATTGTTTTTGAAATTTAGTTAAGAGTATTTGCAAAGGAAAAATATGGAAATCGATCAAAAATTCTGAGCCCTAGGCTCTTTTGAAACAAATTTTGACGTTTTGCCCCACTGCGCGCCCCTAGGCTATAGCGGTATAGCCTACATTAGCCTATTGGTTAGGCCGACCCTGAACTCGATTTTAATTGCTATCGCAATCCAAGAAAACTAGAGTTTTTCAAATTTTCTCCTAGTGGAAAGGTCGAACCGGAAGTTTCGACGTGGGCAAGCGGCCCGGTCGTCATTATCGTCCGGCAAAGCGTGAAAATAGAACTACCTGTCCGTAGTCGGGTAAGTAACTCCTAGGTAGTTGGCAAGGTATAATTATTGAACACATGACCGCAAGGACAAAGTGGCCAACCAGCATGACCCGTAAAATCCTAAAAAGGGAAGCACGCGTCGTCGCCAAGTAGTGATTGTATACCACACTCCAACACTTAATAACAAGCCTTAATTATTATCATAATTACTAATACTCAGTTCATGATCCAGATTTTTCCTCGATTTATGTATTAAGATATTTCTCCCAAAAGAAAAGCAAATATGACCCGGAATTTATTTAAGACCACAGTAAATCCTGAGATGTCAAAAGTACTGCATCTCAATTCAATGTTTAATTTCATATCAAAATGATCCAATCTAGTGAGTAAAAAAATCTTCTAGCCCAACTTCAAGATCTTAGCAACCGACACACAATTTTTTTAAATTCGGCATAACTAAATAGTATAAAAGCACAAAACTTTGAAGTTCAAAGTTAGAAATGACGTAAGAAACCAATTTTGTCTTCGAAAATAAGTATAAATCCAAGAAAAATAGGTGTCCGAAGTTTGGGCCAGTGTCCGAAGTGAGGTAAATCTACGTTAGTTTGTAGAAGAGAAAATTTCCAGTTTATTAAAGAAGCTTTCGTCCAACGACATTTTTTTATATAAAAAGGTCACTAAATATGATAATCATTAAAGATGTCAATAGATAATGAGGTACTTACAGCTGATAAAAAACAGAGATTTACAAGTAATTTGGAGTTAAGAGTGATAAGAATGATTAAAAATTGAAACCGAAAGACATTATATTATTATTATAGTCATTATATGTAAGTTAGTTAATCGCTAGTTAGTTAATTCTTTTTGGTTAAAAGTCTACTCTTATATTTTTGGTTAAGAATTTATCTTTCTTGGTTAAAAGTTTTATTATTTCTTTTAAGTTTGAAAATTGATCTTTTTCAGTAAGAAATTAATCTGCTCCGGTTAAGGATTCAACTATGTATTTTGTTGAAAATTCTTCCTTTTTGGTCGATTTTAACTGTCTTTAATTCAAGAGTAAAATCATTTCTATTCGAAATATCAACTATTAAATTTCTCGTTTAAAAATCATCTTTTTTGCTCGAAAATTCAATTATTTGGTTGAAAGTTTAACTACTTTGTTAAAAATTACGTGTTCTGGTCGAAGATTCATCCTTTCAATTAAAAGTTTGTTTCTTTGCTCAAAAATTGAACCATTTTGTTGGAAATTATTTTATAATTTTCTATAGTCTTCTTGGTTGAAGATTTAACTATTCGGATGAAAATTTATGTATTTTGTTAAAATTTCGTCTTTTTTGGTACAAATATAATATTCTTGGCTGAAGATTCAACTATTTGGTTGAAAATTTCTGTATTCTGTTGAAATCTTGTATTTTTGGTAGAAAATTAATCTTTTTGGTTAAAAATTCGACTGTTTTGTTGAAAATAATCTGTTTCAGATATGGATTCAACTATTTGGTTGAGAATGAGTCCTTTTTGGTAGAAATATCGACTATTACGTTTTTCGTTGAGAGTGCACTATTTTGGGTTGGAAATGCAACTTCTTGATTGAAAGTGGAACTACTTTGTTGAAAATTTATTTTTATTAAAAATAAAAAGTTCCATTTCTCAGAAAAACTGTACGAAATACAAAAAAAATATTCTCGAAAAAAATTATTCATCCTAAAAATACCTACTAATCTTCTACAGACCATTTTTTGGTAAAACGCATGGTTTAGGAGCAAAATTGTTCATCCTAAGATTTACAAATTTGCTAAGGAGTATTCTAATGATGAGAAGCATAATTCTTATTTTAATCGTGAAAAAGGTTATTAACAAAAAAAATTTCACTTTTCAGCAAAATTGTACGAGATACGAAAAAAATGTTAGAAAACAAAATTGTTCAGCTCAATACGATCTATAAATTTGTTCGAAACTATTTTTTATGAGACCCATAGCTTTCGTTTCAATCATGAAGAATGTTATTAAAAATAAAAAATTCCACATTCCAGCAAAACTACACTAGATGCCAAAAAATGTTAAGGAGCAAAATTGTTTACTCCAAAAAGATCTACAAATTTGCTAGTAACTTCTTTTTTGATGAGAAGCATAATTTTGTTTCAATCATGAAAACGTTATTAAAAATAAAAAATTTCACTCTCCAGCAAAATTGTATTAGATGCGAAAGAAATATTAGTGAGCGACATTGTTTATCTCAAAAAGATCTACAAATTTGCTGGAGACTACTCTTCAATGATAAGCATAGTTGTTGTTTTAATCGTGAAAAAAGGACACTTACAAAATTTAATTTCTGGAAAAACGGCACAAAATACAACGAAATGTTTAATGTTCAAATTATTCACCCCAAAAAGGTCTAAAAAAATGCTATGAAAAATTAAAATTCTAATTACTAGGAAAACGAAATAAGATGCAATAAAATGTTTAACGCAAAATTTTTCACGTAAAACCAAAGTCCCGTTAATTAATTAGCCCTTACTTTTGTCGATTTGAAAATTTAAAAAAATCAGGGTCCCGACCAAAACTTTCGTTCCTTTTCTTGACTGCCAGTTAAGGAAAACGATTTTGATCTAATCATTAATGTAATTTCAGATATTACCTCATTCCGACCAAGTCTAGCGATAGCAGATCAAATTTTCTAAACAAATCATTTTCATCTATCATATTCTCAATTAATTATTCTTGATTAAAAATTCATCTTTTGTGGTTGAAAACTTAATTATTTGGATTAAAATTTAATGATTGCTAAAAAGTCATCCTTTTCGACTGAAAATTATTCTGTTTCAGTTGAAGATTCAACTATTTTATTGACAGTTCTTCTTTCCTGTTGAAATACAATTAGTTTAGATATAAAATTGAAATATTTTTTGGTTGAAAATGAAACTATTTTATTAAAAAAAGTTTTTTCGTTGAAGGTTTATCATTTGAGTTGAAAATTAATCTTTTTGATTGAAATTTAACTATTTCGTGGAAATTCGTACTCTTTGGCTGAAAATTTATTTTTTGACTGAAAATTTAACTATTACATTTTCAGTTCAAAATTGATCTTTTTCAATTGAAAATTCTTACTACATGCTTGAAAACGCATGTATTTTGTTTAAAATTCGTCTTTTTATGGTTGAAAGTGGAACTACTTTTTTAAAAACTATTTTGTTGTTGTTGAGAATTTATCATTTCATTTGTGAATTAATCTTTTTTCGTTCAGAATTCAACTATTTCTTGGTTGAAAATTCAATTATTTTATTGAAAACTCGTCTTTTTACTTTAAAAATTCATCTCGTTTGGTAGAAATTTCTTTTTTTTTTTGTTAGAAATGCAACTGTCTGTTTGACAATTAATCTGTTTTGGTTGATTCAACTTTTTTGTTGGAAATTCGTCTTTTTGGTACAAAATTAATCTTCTTGATTGCATTTAATAATGCAATAGGTAGATTTAAAAAACATCACTTTATTGTATATTATGATCGCATGGTCCCTTTTTAACTCAAAAAACGTATTCCTATTGTATTTTATGACCGCGCGACCCCCTTCCATCTCGAAAAACGTATTCCTATTGTATTTCATGATCACAGGACCCCTTTCCAGCTCAAAAACCGGGTCTCTATTGTAGTTTATGAGTGCGCGACCATTTTTTTAGTCAAAAAACGTTACCCTATTGTATTTTATGACTACACGACCCCAAATCATCTCAAAAAACTTAACCCTATTGTATTTTATGATCGCGCGACTTCATTCCAACTCGAAGAACGTATCCCTAATGTATTTTATGACCGCAGGACCCACTTTGAACACGAGAAACATGTCCGTATTGTATTTCATGAAGGCGTAACCTCTCTAAAACTCGAAATACATGTCTCTTTTGTATTTTACGACCACGCGACCCCTTTCCAACTCGAAAAACGTGTCCCTATTGTATTTTAGAAATGCAGGACCTCTCTGCAACTCGAAATACGAGTCTTTTTTGTATTTTATGACCACGCGACCTCTTTCCATCTTGAAAAATGTGTTCCTATTGTATTTCAAGACAGCGCGACGAAATGCGAGACTCTTTTGTATTTCATGACCACGGGACCCCCTTCCATCTTGAAAAACGTATGACCTCGCGACCCCTCCACAGCTCAAAAAGCTAAATTTTTTGTATTTTATCTCCGCGGGGCCCCTTTCCAACACGAGAAGCGTATCCCTAATGTATTTAATGACCGCAGGATCCCCTTTAAACTCATAAAATATGTCCCTATTGTATTTCATGAAAGCGCAACCTCCCTTCAACTGGAAATATGTGTCTCTTTTGTACTTTATGACCACGCGACCCCTCTCCAACTCGAAAAACGTGTCCTTATTGTATTTTAGGAACAAGCGACCTCTCTGCAACTCGAAATACGAGCCTCTTTTGTATTTTATGACCGTTCGACTCCTTCACAGCTCAAAAAAAGTATCTCTAATGTACTTTATGGCCACAGGGTCCCATTCAAACTAGAAAAACATGCTCTCATTGTATTTTATGACCGATGGACCTCTCTACAACTCGAAACATGTGTCTCTTTTGTGTTTTATGACTATGCTACCCCTCTCCAACTCGAAAAACTTGTCCCTATTGTATTTGAGGTACAAGCGACCTCTCTGCAACTCGAAATACGAGCCTCTTTCATATTTTATGACCTTGCGACTCCTTCACAGCTCAAAAAAGGTATCTCTAATGTACTTTACGGCCACAGGGTCCCATTCAAACTTGAAAAACATGCTCCCATTGTATTTTATGATCGCCCGACCTCTCCCCAACTCGAGACACGTGTCTCTTTTGTATTTTATGACCATGCGACCCCTTTCCAGCTATAAATACGTGTCCTTATTGTATGTTATGGCCGCACGATCCCTTTCGAACTCGAAAAATGATTTTTTTTAAAATTTTTTTTTGCTTTGCATATTCACAAAATATTTGTCCACGTTCAAAATGTGAAAAAATCTAGAGTTGAGAAATAAAAGTTTCTTAATACGACAGGGATATTTTAAGTTAATCTATCTTCAAAATGAGTCCCAGAAAATTTAAAATTGTCCATTTATTTCGAGAGTTATTCATAATATTTCTGCACTCATACCGAAATTTTCCAAACCTAACCTCCATAATTAATTTGTGTAATCACGATTTCCATATACAGCTGCTACAAAAAATATCGTGTGCAACCAGGGGAAAGTGCGATTCCTCGCTTCACTTGGGCAGGAAACTTCACACTCGTCGGAATCGTTTACTTTCCTCCCTAGCTGCACAATATACTATCATAGAAGAAATAATAATATTAATTTAGGAACTGGAAAATTATTTTGATTTTTAACAAGTTTTTTGTCCCATTCAGTTAATTAACTTTTGCAAAAAAAAGTTACGTGTTTTTTAAACGGCCCCTAATTGATTAATATTGCTACTTCTAAATATATACATTTCTTTAGAAGTGTTCAATTGGGATAGTTGCAAAATCAGTTATATTTTTAAAGTTCTGTTTCTAGATTTTGAAATATTTCTAGTCTGCTGAGATCTCTTCATTTCATTTAACACTTTTAATAACTGTGACTCTCGATCGTGGAAGATTGGAGGCACATACGAAAACGAAACAATGGTAGTTGGAAAAGACTGTGATGATTTTTCGAGAGTTCTTGAAGATCGATTGAGTTTACTTTGCGCTGTGATACGGGCTAGAAGTCCCGGCCATTGAGTTTCCGGTTGCAATTTCGTGCCGATGGAATCGCAACGAAGCCGAAACTCCTTTTCTCTCTTTTTCCATCTCTATTCGATTCCTCCTCCTGTATTCGTATTTCCAACCCCCCTTTTTTATCCCTTCCTACCTCTTTTACTCCTCCTCAATCGTGAAAGTACTTTCCCAAGTATTTTATAGAAGCCCTTGCTTCAGCTCGTACTCGAAGTGGATGGAAGAAATGAAAGATGAGAAATTTTCAGGTAAGTTTTCTAAATAAAAACTTATGTCCTTAGATAAGACGAAAAATTCTTTAATACCCTAGGGCGAAACATCTTTTTTTATAGTAACATAAATTTTTTGTCTATCTAGTTCCAGCCATTAAAAGTTTTATGACAGAGATTTTTCATAGTGACAGACATTTTATTAATCAGGAACAAACCATCAATAAAAAGAAAATTAAAAAGGAATTTTCATTCATGCATCTAAAATTTGAGAGCTCCAATTGAACAATATTTGGAATTGTACAATTTTCAATTTCTATTTAAAGATTGGAAGTCTCCAAATTAGGCCAATTACAAGGTGAAGCTTTAGAAATGAGCATTTTCAATTTATAAGTGCTAATAGAAATTTTTAATATTTTTTAATCCTGAAAAATTTTACTGCGCTATTTATTTGAGGCCTGAAAAATTTCGTGTTAAAATGATACTTTTAGAATGAAACATTTAATTTATGAAACTTTCAAAACAGAATGGTTTTAAACTTCAACTGCATGAGACAAATATTTCTCAAATTTAGTTAATTGGGAGTTTCCATAAAGTGTCTGTTCGTTACAATACACTGATGAATTTTAAAAAACGCACTATTCATGAAACTGGCATTTCACGTATTATTCTAATTAATAGTAACCAGAAGCTTCCGAAACCTGTAGTCCTTTTTAATTTGAATGAATAATGCGTTTTTCATATCAATTAATGTGACGTGATGAACGGAAACTTTATCCGCTTTTTCATGGAAATGCCCAATGACTTATAAGATGAATGAAAAAATGAATTGGAGAAAAATAAACAAAGTTTCTTTGCAGAGAGGCTGAATAAATAAAATTATAAAAAGTAAAAGCAAAACTTGAAGATATAAATATTCTGAAAATGCAATTAATTTACCTGTTTTGAGAAAAAAATTTTAAACAATTCGGAGTCTCAGTGACCTAGTTTTATGTTTCTTGTTTTGCCCGCCGTCTCTTTACATTTCTCTTCTGCCACTTTCCTTTTTTCGTTTCTTTTTCTCTTTTGTCTCTCGCCTTTCAAACTTCTTTCGTTTCGGTTGACCGTCGGTAAGGCTCCCTCGAAATTAAGGGAGAATAAAGGGGCAAACTTTCGAACAATTTACAGGCGAGATTCGATTAGAAGTACTGTGCTGTTGCTAAGTCGATATCGCACGGAACGAGAGACTTTCTTTCATTTTTCCTAAATATCGTGAAAAATGTTGGTTAAAAAAAATCGATACAAAAGTTGTAAGTTTTAAAAATGCACGCATCTTTTATGTCCAGGATATTGTTGCTTTAAAATCAACGGATTATGAGAAAAATAAAATACACTGGGACCTCGACATACTTCCCCTCGACTTACATTCTTGCATTCGTTGATACGGGGTTCGAGGAGTGGAGAGAGAGAGAGAGAGAGAGAGAGAGAGAGAG
>JAUMHM010086058.1:0-11191 GCA_032362435.1 Melikaiella ostensackeni | reverse complement strand
TCCCTAGATGTCCCTTAAAATTTCATTCCATTTCATTTATTGCCTAAATTTCTCTAGAAATTCTTGAAATCTTTCGATACCTTTGATACTTTTTTACGAGGTTCCTTTGACAAGTTTTGTACAACAAGTAAAAATGTTTTTTTAAAGTTTGCCTTTATTTCTAGGGCTACACACTCAGTCCAGCAAGATTCTAATTTTTTCATTCCTTCAGAAGAGTAAGATTTCTCGATGTCTGCAAAAAACGCATTTACGGCATCTATTACTTCTTCATTGGACGAGAATCTCTTCCCACGGAGGTGTGAGCGTTGTCGTGCTGAAACACCACTTTCTTTGCGTCAATCATGACCGTTTTTTTTGTAGCTCGGCTTGAAAACGGTCCAACAGTGATGCATGAGGATAATTCTTTGGAAATCCTAAAATACTGTGGCCATCACCTTCCCTGCTAACAAAACAGTCTTCGCCTTCTTTGGCGCACTTTCACCACGCAGTACCCACTGCTTTGACTGCTGCTTTGTCTCGGGTGTATAGAGGTGGATCCATGTTTCATCCACAGTCACGAATCGACGCAAAAAGTTCTGCGGATTCCGATTAAACTTCTCCAAACACTGCGCTGAAACGTCTTTTTGGTTGCGCTTTTGATTGGGAGTCAGCAATCGCGGCAGCCATCTTGTACACACCTTCTTAACCTCCAGTCTTTTGTGCAAGATGTTACAGATTCGATTAGTGGAGATGCCTACAGCCTTAGAAATCTCTCGCTTCTTGATTCGGCGATCTGCCATAACCACATAATGAATTTTTTTCACCATTTTCCATCATATCCGATGTGCTGACCTCAATTGGGCGTCCGGAGCGCGCTTTATCTTCAGTTCTGGTTCGGCCACGTTTGAATTCGTTTATCCCAAAATAAACGGTTTTCAATAAAGGAGCAGACTCCTCGTGAACTTCGCCTATCTCGGCTTTGATCTGCGCGGCCGCCCAATTTTTTAAATAAAAATGTTTTATCACTGCACGGAACTCTTCTTTCTCCATTTTTTCGAAAACTACTGACAGCTCACTTTAAACAAATGCCAAACGCAAACTAAGCGTCGGTTTTGGTGATGAGAACTGAATATTTAAAGTTGCTAAAACGTTGCATCGCGCCGGTTTTCCATCTCTTAATTTTAATAAGTGAAATTTCACTGGAAATCAGTGACTGTCCAATAAAATTTCAGTAGTTTTTCACTGAATTTGCAGTGTAAGAAGAGCAAATTACTGAGGTTTCAGTACTTTTTTACTAGGAAAGTCGTAAAAAACACTGGAACTTCCGTGAATAGTTCCACTTGTTTCCCAGTAAAAAATACTGAAATTTCAATGACGCTTACTGACATTTCAGTGAATACTGAATAGTTAGATTTCACAAAGCATTTTCACTTATTGACTCTTTAAATTAGAATCGATTGACCTCAGTAAGAAGTGAGTAACTGAATAAATCAGCATCGATTTTCATTGAATAACAAGTGAATTCGACTGAATATTCAGTTTGGTTTAAACCTCTGTACTTTTTTCGAGAGCATCGTGCTGTAAAATAACATTTGATATGCTTTTCTTGAGAAATTTTTGGAATTGCGCGTTAAACCGCATTGATATTTGTGTTTTCGAAATTTAAATTGGGTAAATTCGTCAGTGAATTTGCTATCGAAAATATTTTTTATGACGGTATAAATAACGATTTTTATGATCGATTTCACGAGTTTTGTTTGTTTGTTAATCTTTGTTAATATCTGCTGTTTCTTCGAATCAGAAAAATAATCATACTTTGTATTCTTGTATTTTCAAAATTGAAAAATTTTTCGTTTCGATAAATTTTCGAGAATAACTTAGAATCGGAAACGTAAATAAACGTAATAAATGGTTGAGAAAGAAAAAATAAATTGTGGTAGATTGTGCAGAATAAAAATTCTTCACCTACCTAATTATAGGGTATGTGTATAACGAGTATTTATAAACACTTGAACTCGTTATACGTAATCAATCTAGAATTTCTAAATTCGGATTCTTGTTGAGGTTTCGTAAAATTTGAACTGATAACCTTGATATTATAGGATTAAAAACTGCAAAAAAATATGTAAGCGTCTTTAGTATCTGTACTGAAGAAATGTATTTGAAATACTATATTCTTCTGAAATTCAGAAGTTTTGTTTATTTTTCTAACTAAAATATTGTAAAATTCAAGTCCGTTGGATGTACAAATTCACAAAGTAAATTGAAAGCCCTCAAATTGAGAAGGTATTCAAAAAGTGGGCAATAATATTCTCTCAAAATCAAATGTTTCTTTATTAGATATCAAATTTGGAGTGAAAAATGACTTACTTAAATATGCAACTGTAAAAGTTGCTAATTTATTTCAATATCAATATGAGCTTGAGTCCAACAAGAATTCATTCATATTTGTTATAAACAATTAAATTCTTCCACTTTTAACAATGTTTCGTAGTTGATAACCATTTCTAAAATAATTTTAATTTGTTTCTTCGGAAAAAAGGAAATGTGGCCCAGAGATAAAAATCAAAATTGACAGGGTGTCTACCTGACTGGGAAATCTTGAAAACCGGAAAAGGACCGGGAATTTTGTTCAGCGGGAAAAAACCGGAAAATGGCAGGGAATTTGATTCAGTGACTGAGATTTTTCTCTCGAATGTACTAGTACGCAAATTAAAAGCGTTTTCATATATTTGATTACTCTAATTCTGATTTGGAACAGGGACTTTGTGAAAAAATCATAATTCTCACTTGGAATAAGAAATTTTCGAAAAGAATTGAGACAGAAGAAGAAGAAGAAGAAGAAAAAGCAGAAGAAGTTGGGACAGGGAGTAAATAAAAGAAAAATAAAAAAGTCCCGTAAAGAATTACAATTATCCTAACGTGGAACAGGGAATTTTTGAAAATAATTTTAATTCTAAGTTGCGACATGGAATTTCAGTAGAGGAATATAATTTTGAGTTTAGGACAGGGAATTTCGTAAATGATTATGATTTTGACTTTGGGACAGGTACTTTTCGCAAAGAATTATAACTTTGACTTTGGGACAGGGTATTTTTTCAAAGAATTAAAATTCTGAGATACAACTATAAATTTCTGTAAAGATTTATAATTTTCATTTTTTTTCCAGTTTAGAACAGGAAATTTCGTTAAGAATGATAATTTTTCCTTTAGGATAGGAAATTTCCGTAAAGAATTATCATTTGAATTGGAACAGGGAACTTTTGATATGGAACGGGAATTTTGGAATAGAATTTTCATTTTGATTTAGAAGACGGTATTTAAAAAAAAATCCTGTTCCAAGTTAGAATTCGTCACAGTTTGAAACTTCCCTCTCCTAATTTTTGGGAAAAGGCAGTTACTATGTTTCTGAATTATAAAAGAAAATTTTGTAAATAAATATAATTCTGACTTGGAACAGATTATTTTGGAAGTTAATTTAATTGTGACTTTGTATGGGGAATTTATAAAAGAATTTTAATTTTGTGTTTGGACAAGGAACAAATAAATTAAATATAAAAAAAATTGCTGTAAAGAATTATAATTTTGTGTTGGAATAGGTAATTTTTGACATAGAACAAGAAATTTTGGAAAATAATTTTAATTCTCATTCATAAAGAGGGAATTCACAAAAACAATCCCTGTTCCAAGTCAAAATATGCCAGGTTTTGAAAATTGCTGGTTGTAAATCAGAATTCGTTTGAATTTAAAGATTCTTTTTTTTTTCAAATAAAAATTTGCCAGAATTTGAAACTTCCTTTCTCCAAATTTTAGTAAAAGAAGGTTACTATATTTTTGAATTAGGAGAGGAAATGTTGTAAATAAATACAATTCTGACATGGAACAGGGAATTTCCGTAAAGAATTATTATTTGATTTGGAACAGAGAATTTTTGACATAGAACGGGACTTCCGGAAAATAATTTTAATTCTAATTTAGAAAAAGGGAATTAAGAAAAAATCCCTGTTAAAATTTAGAATTATAATTCTTTTCCAAAATACACTGATCCAAATCAGAAATCTTTTGAATCTTTTAAAATATTTAAAAATCTCTTGAAATCTTTAAAAATCGTTTGTGATCATTAAATTCTTTTGAACTCTTTCAAATTGACCGGGCAAAAACCAGGAATTTAAATTTATCCGTCGGGTAGACTCGCTGATTGAATATTTGTTGATACAATTGTTTAGAACGATAGAAATTGTTGACGGATGGTGATATTCCGTTACTACTTACAAATCTAATACTAAATATTACAAATTTAAGTAAAGAAATTAGTGTTTTCAACAGTCAAGCACCACATTCAAGTTTTTGTTCATAGAATTTTTTTATAATAACTAATTGGTATATGAAGTAATATATTTATGTTCTTTAAGTAATCTGCAATAATTCTAATCGATAGCGAGTTTGTTTCAGCAATAGTATAATATTGTATATTTTGTACTTTGATAATTTAGTAAATAGAAAAAATAAAAATTAAATAGAAAAAAAATATTTTATGCAACGGTGAAGATGCAGTTACACCAAGGGTGTTCGGCTCACAGTCCACTAGTCTCTTGTGGCTTACTACGTAAGTAGAGCGGGAGTGGAGTACCTCGATGCAGAGATGATTTCAAATGTAAAATTGCCGGAAATAATATAATAATTCTCTAAACTAAGCACGTGATGTTTAGAGTAATATGTCATGCTTAACTCTACAAGAAATATAAAGGACACTTTTATTAGTTTAAGTTTTTAATTGGAAAATTATATATTTTGTTATTCATCGTTTCACAAAATTATAGGATCGCTACAGAAATTCTGTTTAAATATTCCAGGGCTTTTCCAGTTTTTTCCAGACTAATTAAAAAAATTAAATTTCAGTCGAACATCCAGAGAGAGTAATAATTGTTTAAACGAATGTCAATTATCAAAATTTTACTTCCCCTTAAATCACGAAAAAATTTCCGGTCTTTAGCCAACTTCTTCGCGGTTTTTGAAAATTTTGTGCATTTGAAAATAAAAGACTGCCAAATTAAGCAATTTCGCTTTCTCGTAGAGGAAGCTTTATAAAGGTAACAATTTCGAAAAAAATTTAATTCGTTTAATTAAACGATCCTTAGTTAAAAATATGCCTAATCCAAAAACAGAAAATACTCCTCGGTTTGAGACGAATTGATTGACCTACTTGTATTTTTATATTTTTACTTCCTCTATGAGGAAGAAAATATATTTGCCACCTAATCATAATGAGGAGGCAAAGTGCTCATCAAATGAGCACCATACAATTATAAATACAAAGTGAAAACACCCGAGATCGAATTCACAACTAGTTTAAATCTGAAGTAGGTATTCCAAACTGAACTAAAAATTAGATAATTGAAACTGAAACATTTCTAAATTCGCAAGAATCATAGAAAATATTATTTTTCTTGGGGTTTTGTAGAGAGATATTGGAATTGTAAGCCTTCAAAGTTGAATAAAATCGGTAGTAGCAGTTTTAATTTCCATTTAAAAAATAATAATTTTGAGGCCTTAAAACAATTTTAGTTTTATAAGCATTAAAAATAGACATATTTTTAAAATTGCAAATGATTTAAACTGTACAGTTTGAAGTTTAAGATGTTCCAAACTGAGTAATTTTTTATTTAAAGCTTTAAGAGAATTCTTTTGAATTATTTTGAATCATTTAGAATTCTTTTGTGAGCCTTTGTGGGGCCTCGAGAGATCGATAGTCAGAAATCCATATGCATTCGAAACTTATTCACAAGGAAACTAGCACAGCGTAATAATTAAATTTTGTCTTGTTCCTTTTTACTTGTTTTTAATTTTAATTTTCAAATTAAATTTGATACATAAATGAGAACTAAAATTATAACAGAAATTGGATGCGAAAGAGAAAGATCAAAACTTCTACATCGGTCCAATGTTTTTAGACCATGTGTCCATGACCACAATTTCATCAAAATGCGTTTCTATTGGTAATGTGGTTTTGGAAAGGGTAACCATAATCCATTTTCCCTCCTGTATTTGCGTATTATGCATTTTAGAGCTGAAACTCAAAGTTTCACGAAAACATCATTTGATTTGCAGCTTGAAATTGAAAGTGCGTATACATGAAATGTACAGGGCTGCCACATAGTCACCTAAGTCACTTTTAGTCACATTTCTTCATTCTATTTCAGATTTTATCTAGAAGAAAAAAGAAAATCTAAGTAATTTATGTATGGATTTATGTATGTATATAGTAATCTCTATTATGAAAATGCTATTCAGTATTAAAATTTAAATTCTTTTAGTTTATGATATTCTGGTTATCTAGCTCCTGTTGTAAAACATTACAATAAATCTGAAGGTATAAATTTGAACTGCAAAAAAATGATCCATGAATGTAACAGTCTTTTGGTTTGTAAGATTAATATTAATAATGTTTTGTAAGATAATTTTGAAAGATCTATTTTCAAATTACGCGCGTTTAAAAAATTTTGTAATACACATGTTTTGATATAGTGGTCGTGTAGGCATGGGTGGGGAAAGAAAAGAAGGAGAAAACTTCCGTTTTACGTTTACGAGATGATACACCGTTTAAATTTTACGTTCAGGAATTAATGGTGAAAATAAAACTAAAATACGAAAACTAAAGTCTTCGTTTATACGAAATCCTTCCCCACAGTTTCAGAAGTGGCATTCGTGCGCGTTCGCGGTCGGATTAAAGGTTTATGGGCTGATTAGAAAATACGCCTCTGGCAACGCGCGTGCCTCGTGTTCGCGGTGGTGGTGAAAAACGTTTTAATTGCAAAAAAATAAGTTTTAACGAAAAAGAAGAAACCATAAGTGAGCACGAAGAGGGTGGTAGTATTATTGGTGATCAGGATAGAATCGACACTCATAGAGTAGTGGATGAAGGAAACAACGGGCGCGATATTCGAGCTCATAACAATGGATTCGACATCGAGCTCCTGATCGAAGCTACGGCTCGAGCAGTATTACAGGCCGCAAATTCAGTTCAGAGGCCTGCAATTCAAAATCGACAAAACACGAGACCCCTCGATTAGAAAGATATTGGCAGCCAGATACCTATCTTCAGAAAGGATCTAGAAGAAGGCGTGGAAATTTGGATTGCAAGAGTCGACGAAATCAAAGAAGCATATGGCGTTTCTGAGCAAATTATCAAAGTTCTGGCTACGAAGCAACTCCAAGGTTGTGTCAGAGACTGGTATGATTATACGGAAGGACCTAGCGCCCAGTCCTGGGACGAATTTAAAGAAAACTTGATTCTTATGTTCGCTTCTGACGAGAGCCATGTCTCTTATCAAGAAAATGGAGAGTCGAGCGTGGAAACCTGGTGAGAAATTCTCGATGTATCCTTTTGATAAATTGAAGCTGATGACCGAACTAAAACTTGTTGAGACGGACAAAATCAAATATATCATACAAGGCGTCAGTGATTACGTCCTAAAAGTTCTATTATTGGGCGCGAAATTTAAGCTACTAAACGATTTATCAGAAACTGCCACGTTGATAACAGAGGATTAGTGTAAGCGAGCACCGAGAGGCAGCGCCACTGACCAAGCAGGATTCACTGGAAATAAAACTATACAGGCATGATTCCGAAACAGCAAAGCATTTTAGGCAGTTCAATTAAATGCTTTAACTGTAACGGTGATGGATGTTTCTCCAAGGGTTGTACGAAATCATGGGGGGAAAGAGGTTTGTGTTTCACCTGTCGAAATATGGGACACGACTACCAAAATTGCCCTACGAAAGCAGCATTCGGTTCATCCAAATCAACGTTGGAGCGAAAGGCAGGTTGTACCAGGCAGCAGGTTCCGGATAGCACCACAGCGCTTGTAGAAGATCCTAAAACAAAAGACGACAAGAAGATCGAAGAGAAAGAGACTTCAACACTTAACCAGTCGTACGAAGGATACGACGACGCTTATTATGTACAGGTTAGAGAGGTTAGGGATAGGGACAGGTATGTTAAATCATTTTTAGATTGCGGAAGTAGCATAAGCTTTTTGAAGGAAAGAATTTACGGCACTAATTTTTCCGACTACGAATATGTTGCTGATTTAGATTGTAGGAATTTCGGAGGATTGAACAAATCGCCTCTTGTCATTTACGGTTACATCGATGCTAAGATTTACGTTGACGTTTTACCAGGTCATTCATTTAAAGTCCGATTTGCTATTGTACCGGACTCCACTATGTTGTACACCGCTTTGCTTGGAAGGAATTTCACACAAATGCCCGGTATGAAAACTTGCAAGTCCTTCCGCGCGAAGCTAAAACCCAGATTTTAGATTGGCTTAGCGTTTATCTTTATGATAAAACAACTACTGAACCACTTGATTATGAAATTAAAATAGACTTGACTTCTGATTTACCGATTTATTTTGCACTTAGAAGAATGTCTTGGGCGGAAAAGAATAGCTTCTCGCGATATCATAAAATAACAGTAAAAGATCACTACCCTTTGCCACGTATCGAAGATCAATTAGGTCGGCTCAAAAATAAATCATGGTATACTACCTGTAGTCTTGATCTCAAAGATGGATTTCACCATGTTCCTGTGTCGGAGTATTCCGTGAAGTATACTTCGTTTGTGATCCCTGAAGATCAATTTAAATATTTAAAAATGACTTTCGGTTTAGTCAATGCTCCAGCTAATTTTGAGAGATATATTCATATGATATTTAGACTTATGATTGAACAAGGCAAAATCTTAGTGTATCCAGACGATATTTTGATTGCGACTGATACCCTGAAAGAAAATCGTGAAATTTTTAAAGAAGTTTTGGACCTTGCAAAACTAAGAGGTTTGAAATTAAACTTATGCAAATGTAGTTTTCTTAGAAGAGAGATAGAATATCTTGCTTATGCCATCAGTCAGACTGGTCTGAAATTGAGTAAAAAGCAACTAGACGCTATCCGCAACTATCCTAGATCTAGAACAACTAGAGATGTAAGAAAATTCCTGGGCTTGGTTAGCTACTTTCGAAAGTTCGTACATAATTTCGCATTGATTGCCAGACCATTACATGTACTTCTGAAAATTGATGTTCCATTTCACTTGGAAGAAGCAGAGCTAGAATCTTTTGAATCATTGCGCGGTAAATTATCAAAGGAACCAGTACTTCGAATCTATTCACCACATGCGGCTACATTAATGGCGATATATCATGCTCTGGAAACATTTCGTGTGTATCTTTCTGGAAATCCGATGAAGATAATTACTGATTGTAACGCGGTCAAAATGGCTTTGAGTAAAAAAGAGATTAATCCACGTATAGATCGTTGGGCTCTTAGACGAAACATACTGATTATCGAATCATTGTCTTTTGATCAAATTCTTGTTTATAAGAAACTGAAGGATCCGACTGTCTGTAAGTTACAAAAGAGTTAGAAGTATCTGGAAGTAAAAACTATGAACTTCGCAACGGCGTAGTGTATCGCAAGAAAGGCGCAAACCTGTTGTTTTATGTACCTAAAACTATGATAAGAAGCATAATTGAGACTTGTCACGACGATGTAGAACACGTAAGATTAGAAAAATCAGTCGATCTGAAATCCAATGTCTACTGGTTCCCGAATATGCGAACATGTGTTTGAGAACACAGAGAAAATTGTATCAAATGCATAACTTATTCACCACCCTCAGGAAAACAAGGAGGCTTCTTGCAAGTCTACGGAAAAGGAAATAAGCTCCTTTGAGACTATTCATGTGGATGACTACGGACTAACAGTAGATGCGTTCTCGAAATACACGGTTTTATATTCTATTAAGACAACAGCGAGGAAGGAAAATTTTGCGTAATTGGAACAGTGTTTCCACCTTTTTGGAAACTGCAGAAGGCTTGTATCTGATAGAGGGACTTGTTTCACGTCGGACGAATTTACAGAATTTATAGCAAAACAAGAAATTGAACATGTTAAAGTTGCACCTGCCACTCCTAGGGCAAAGGGATAAGTAGAGCGCGTGAATCACTTTCCGAATTCCATTTTATCGAAATTAGCCGCTGATGAATCTTGGTTAATTACACGAAACAAAGCATAGTTTGTAAAAAATAATACGCTTCACAAAGCGATAGCGTCGAAACCAAGCAAGATACTCTTCGGGGTTGATCAAAAAGATTATACCGATGACGATCTAGGCGAGTATATCCAGTCCTTTAGCGATATCGATCTGATAGAAAATAGAGATAAACTAAGGTCGAATGCAGAAGAGCAAACCAAAAAGTTATAGGAATACAACTAATCTGTTTACGATGCGAAACGAAAAGAATCACGTAAATTTAAGATTGGCGATTATGTTATGATCAAAAATGTAGTGACGACTTCAGGCGTAAATAAGAAATTGTTACCGAAGTATAAGGGGCCATATGTCATTAAAAAAGTGATTGATTTTGTCAGATACGTTATAGGCGACATCGAAGGGTTCCAGGTTACTTAAAAACCTTTTTCGGGTATTTTTAGTCCAGATCGAATGAAATTATGGATCGGAAAAACATCTAATGATTCAAATAAAGATGATAACGATGAGAAATAAAATCATTAAAGTCGCCTATGGTGGTCGGGTTGACGACTTTGTCAGGAAGGCCGAACTTTAAGACTATTTTTAAATTACGTGCGTCTTTTTTAAAATTTTTAATACACATGTTCTGATATAGAGGTCGTGCTTACAGAAGGAAGGGGAAAGAAAAAATGAGAGAACTTCCGTTTTACGTTTACGAAACGATACGTCGTCGAAATTTTACGTTCCGAAATTAATGGTGAAAATAAAACTAAAATACGAGAACATAATTCTACGTTCATACGAAATCCTCTCTCACAGTTTCTTTATATTGATATAGGGATATATTCCAAAATCTAATTCAAAGCGTTGGAGTCGAGACAAAAATTGGCCTATGAAAAGCTACAAATTTATTTGTAGTGAAAAAAAAGTGATGAAAGTCTCTTATTTAATTGGTTGAATAAATTTTATTGGGGTTATAGAACTATCAAACATGCGTCAAATCTTTTACTCTCACCAAACCTTGTCTGGGTTATATTGCAAAACCTTACTCTAAGTGTTGGAGTCGAAATAAAAATTAGCCTATTAAAAGTTACCAATTCGTTTGGACAGAAAAAAATGAACGAGAGTCTCTTATTTTATTAGTTGAAAGAAAATAGCAGGACTAAATAACTGTCAAAA
>JAUMHM010086057.1:0-11192 GCA_032362435.1 Melikaiella ostensackeni | reverse complement strand
GTGGAATCCGAACCACCAGAACCTCGGTAAAAGTACATGGAAAAATTTCCAGAGGTACCGGCTCAGGGATCGAACCTGATATAATTATATATGATGATAATAATAATTATATGATGATATAATAATAATAATAATAATTATTATTATTAAGTTCTGATAACTTTTAGAAAAATAGTTATTGAATATTCTTTGATGACCTTCTTACATACGTAAAAAGTAGTGAATGTAAAATGTTTAGGTCTACATTATTTCAGGGTTTTATTACGGTTGAAAAAAGAAAACGTCATTCATCATTGCAAGAAGGCTGAAACACTACAAACTCAAACGAAAAAAAAGCGGATGATCCTTCACCATCAGGTGCGGAATTCAAGGTAAACTCCGAAAACAGTGTAAAATTGTATGCTCTCCCTGCATGATATCATTGACATATGTTTTCACAAGTCTCATACAATTATTGAGGGTTCTGCATTTTACCAACGCTTTTAATACTTATAGCATCATTATTTCAGGGATACAATACTAGAAATAGCAAGGAATCCTCTTCCTCAAAGTCAAGTGTCATTGACGTCCAACCCGAAATGACTACGTGTATGAGTGTACAATATAGTTGAAATTTGGATCCCTTGTTTCTTTCGTTCCTCTATTGTGAAATAATTATTTACTTTTTCAGGATAATGTATGTTTTGAAGAAAAAAATGTCTACAAGACAAAATATTTTCCTTAGCAACAAAAATTCAGGATATGGCACCCTGCAGAAAAGAAACTGAGAATGAACTTGAACGGAAAGACAAGGATTTGCAGGAAACTTTGAGACAACTAGAGGAAAGTTTGAGATTATCAGAAGGAAGAAAAATCATGATTCCTAGAAAAGAGAAAGAATTAGGACAATTAAGAACCTTAAACAGGGATCTGTAAAGAGTAGCGATAGAGTACCTGGATACGTTGAAAGGCTTATATTATTATACAAAAGTTTAGGGTGATTCATAACTATTAAGTATATCATGACGATAAATATAATTCTGTTGTTTTACAGTTCTTCCATAACATCTGAGGTTAAAAAAAGAAAAGAAGGAAGGCTGATGAGTCAGTGAGTAAGGCTGGAGAACTTAATGATGATTGAAAATTGGTAAACATTCTTTTCATTTTTTCTTTATTATTTCATTTACATTATTTTAATTTGAGAAATTTTCCAAATTAATTTCCACATTGAAGAGGAATCCCACTTGTTACCTTAGTGTTTGCTCAATTTCGCGTTTTTCTTGATCAATGTTCTTTCTCGAACAAACCCGAAATCAATACAAAATTTTTAGAAATAATTGGTGAATATTTCATACTTATCATTTACTTGTTGATTTCCCTTTTAGAATAATATTGGAAGAGGTAAGTGGATGGAATGTGTAAACTTCAAATCTAGTGTAGATCATGTTAAGACATTCTCGCAAATTGCTGAGAATTTTGTGGCATCCACATTTGATTACAATACCTTAAAGAATGCTACGATTACTGGAAGAGGGACAAAACGTAACAAGGGGGCAGCAAAACTAAAATGTAAATTGGACAATGAAAAAATGTTGTACTTAAAAGGTTTGTAGTACGCACATAAAAATGCCCTTTGCATTATATTTTTCTTATTTATGTTTACATATAGGGCAAAATTCCTCCAGCGTACCCACCTAAAAACTTGTTGTCTCCGAACTTCTTAAAAGTCCACTGAATTGTATTTCTAGTGGACCTTTCTTCATTACCCAAAGAGGATACCTCTAGTATGACTGGTTGTCGTAATACAGGGGCTCGAATTTTCGTTATTTTACCATGCACGTGGATACTTAATTAACCTTATCTTCTACAAAAGTTATCCAATTAGTTCAAAAATCAAGAAAAGAAATTTTACAGCTGGCGCAAGTTTCGGAAAGAACTCAGGTCACACTTCGATGACGATGACTTCGAAAGAAGGGTCAAGGAGCAAGTACAGACGAGAACCCAGGGTAAAGAGGAGTCTCTCGATGACTATATAACGAATATTCAAAGCCTGATTAATTCACTCGAAGACGAGGTTCCGATAATTGACCAGTTAGACTGAATTCATAGGGGTTTGCGACCCGAATATCACAAGATCAACCGTCGCTCGAAGTACAGATCCTTCCGAGAATTATCCCACCTCGGGAGAAGCTGAAAGAAAGAACGAATCCCCAGCTCGGGGCCCTAGTAAAGTTGTCTCTTTTAACTGCGACCAACCAGGACACTATGAAAAATGTTGTGCGCCCCTAGGAGGGTCCGGTGCTCTAAATGCAAAACAGTAGGCTTCACCACTAGGGATTGCTCCAATTGCTCGGGAAACGAGGTGAAGAAGCACTGAGTTCGGTCTGCACTGCATCTCCACCCCATGAGACCGGCAACTTATATCCAAAAACAACTACGGTAAATTCGAGTCCCGATAATACTATGACAGTTTAGGCCATTACTGATATGGAGATTTTTGGGGGCGTTACTATGCCACCAGAAAACGACATGGATATGCCGGATGATAAAACGAATATTTTAAGTATCGGGAACGCAGTGATGATAATTTGTACTGCCTATTCGAAACTTGGAACCGGAAATGCTATAAGGGGAGCGAAAAATACGATAAACCCTAGTCCCCGGGATTGGAAAGATTCTAAACTAACCTCGACGGACCTTAAAGAATCCAAGGGACCTTTCATACCAGTAAACTTGGATTATGAAGAACAACCCAAACAGGGTGAGTTTGATAAAATGAGTGTAACTAGAGAGTTTTGGGCCAAGAAGTTAATAGTAGAAGCTCAGGTATACAGATCTCAAGATCCCGCTATTATACCTCCTAGTTCTGCATGCGACTTGGTGAATTTTAAGCAGAGTCTTCCTAATTTGGTTACTAAGGGCCTTGAGAGAATGAAGGTAATCCAAGAGGAAATAACGGAGGCGGATTCAATTAGCGGGATGGTAGAATCGACCGAAATAGCCAACAGGATACATATGACGGCTATAATCGACTCTGTTTCGGTGCACACGTTAACTGATAGCGGGTTAGCTCGAAAATTGATTAGGAAATCGACCTGGAAAAAGATATCGAAGGCTTCTGGGAGACAATTAGATAGTACCATAAAGTCGCATATGGTGGTAGCCAATGGTTCAACGGATGTTATTATCGGAAAAGTGAATCTACCTATAATTACTGAGGCTATCACGCAAACATGTGAAGTTAGGGTAGCCGTTGATCTGGACACGGAATTGATGTTGGGTCTAGATGGTCAGAGAAATTTCGATATGATAGTTGCTTTGGAGTCTAGAATGGTTTTTATGCCCGACTCTTACAGTCAACATTACCCTCCAAAGCAATGGTTGGCCGAGAAGGAGGGGTGTAGGGGAATAGTTGGCTTGATCGAGAGAAAGGAGGACGTTTTAAATGAGTCTTTGAGGATTAAACTTCCTCCGAAACCCAAGAGTCCTTTAGGGGTGACCCGCCTCATCAAGCACACTATTAACATTTAGGATCACCCTTTGATTGAAGAACGTTATAGGGTAGTCTCTCCGGAAGTGCAGGAAGCAATGCGCGAGGAAGTTTATAGGTTATTAGCTGAAGGAACTATTACGGGATCATACAGCGAATGGTCGGCACCGATAGTTATAGCTTGCAAGCCCGAGGGAAGGTATAGAATTTGCTCGGATTTTCATGAAATCAAAGCAAACTCGAAAATGGATGCATATCCCTTGCCGTATATGACCGATATTTTGAAGCAGTTAAAAACAGCAACGTATATCTCCAAAATTGACCTTAGCGCAGCCTTTAACCAGATCCCTCTCGAGAAAGCTAGCCAAAAGTATACGGCTCTTACAGTGCCAGGTAGAGGACTTTTCGAATAAAAGAGAATGCCTTTTGGCCTGACTGGTGCCCCTGCGACTTTCCAGAGGTTAATAGACCGAATAATAACCCCGGACATGCGATCAAATGTCTTTAGTTACTTCGATGACATGATTGTGGTCACGGAAACCTTTGACAAGCACTTATCGTAGTTAGATAAGGTTCTCATTAGGGTAGCTAAAGCAGGGTTAACGATTAATCCCGATAAGAGCGAATTCTGTTGTTCGCAAGTTAAATACCTGGCATTCTTGGTTAACAAAGATGGTCTTAAAGTAGACCTCGACAAGGTGGAATCCATACTCTCGTATCCGGCTGCGAAAACCGTGAAGCAATTACGTAGGTTTATTGGGATGGTCTCATGGTATCGGCGATTCATACCGGAATTTGCAACTGTCGCTCAGCCACTGACGAGATTATTTAGAAAGGGGGTGAAATGGCATTGGGGAGGAAAACAACAAGAATCGTTCGACTCTCTCAAAAAGGCCTTAACCAGTAAACCTATACTTACGTACCCCTTATTCAAGGACGTAGAGACAAACCCATTGAATCTCCAGACCGACGCAAGTGCCTCAGGATTAGGAGTAGTTTTGACACAAAAGCGAGGTGCAGAAGAACGGGTTATTGCTTATGCAGACCGGACTTTATCGTCAGCCGAAAGGAATTCCACGGTAACGGAACGTGTCTTGCCGTTGTGAGGGTCATACGAAAATTTCGAGAGTACCTAGGAGGATTCCATTTCGAAGTAATCACAGATCATAGTAGTCTCTGCTGACTAAATAACTTACGCAATCCTACTGGACGTCTCACTAGATGGGGTCTGGAACTCCAGGGCTATGAGTTCGACATAATTCATAAAATAGGTGCGTTACACCATGTCCCAGATGCATTGTCGCGAATGACAGAGGACGACGAATTTCTTTTAGCTAGCATAGGTGAGACTGAGAATTCGTAGTATTTGCGACGATTGCAGGCGGTTTGGGATAAACCGAGGATCTTTTCCGATTGGAAAATAGAGAACGGAATTCTGTATCGACACCGGCTGGAACCGATCGTAGACACCGTCATGCCCGATTTAGAAGCGTGTGAACTGGTATTACCTAAAGAACGTCGGTTAGAGGCGATCCGGGAATCACACGTAGAAACACAGTCAGGACATTTGGGGAATGAAAAGACCTATCAGAGAGTGGCCCTCAGATACTACTGGCCGGGAATTTTTCAGGACGTTGTTAGATTTGTTCGTGGTTGCCATCCTTGCCAGACATACCAGGTCGACCAGGCACGACCGACTGGCATGATGGGTCAGCGCGTTGTGGAGCAACCATGGACTATTATAGCCGGAGACGTCATGGGGCATTTTCCGAAGAGTAATGCAGTCTTTAAATATGTCTTGGTATACCAAGATCTATTCACTAAATGGGTGAAGTGTATCCCGATTCGGACGGCAAATGCTACCACGATAAGAAGGGTTTTCGAGGATTTAGTCATGTCACGTTGGGGATCACCGGAAGTGATTCACGCCGATAACGGTACTGAATTTGCCAATAAACTAATGGGACAAATGTGTAGAAGTATCAGGATTATACAAACTACAAACCCCGTCTACCACGCACAAGCGAATCCCACGGAACGCGTGAATCGCGTCTTGAAAACCGTGATCATTTCATTTCTTAGGGACAATCATAGGGATTGGGACTTGCATCTGCCGGAGTTTAGGTTCGCTTATAATACTGCTGTTCATGACACACTTAAGGTTTTTCCCACGTTCTTGAATTTTGGCCGTAACCCTCGACCCTATCAGTCTGTGCGGAGGGAGCTCGAGTCGGGTGACCAGCAGCAGGAACCCCGACCCGACGAATGGAAGGAAAGAGTTACTAGGTTGGATCATTTGCGTGACGTAATTTGTCGGAACTTGGACGAAACCTATGAAACTCAGGCTAGATATTACAACGCTAAAAAACACGATAGACTTTTAAAGTGGGCGACTTAGTCCTCCGACCGAACCGAAAACTATCGAAAAAGGCGGATGACCTCGTGGGCAAATTGTTTCAGAAGTTCGAGGGTCCTTTTGAGATTGAACGTCGATCATCCCTGGTGGTTTTCACATTGGTAGATTACAAGGGTAGATTTGTCGGTGAAGAGCACATAAAGAACTTGTAGCCTTTCATCGCATAAATTCTCGAACGAAGGTACCATACTCGAGTTCTTGCCGTTACAGGGACCGAGAAGGAAATGCGGAAATGACTCCGTTTTCTTCCCTTTATGATGGATCCCACATATGTGTCTAAAACTTTATTCCTCTTTTATTGCTATCGTTATTTTTTTATGTTTAAAGAATGTTATAACCAAGGCCACAGAAAGTGCACCTGGGAGTTGGTCAATCGTCGGAAGGATTTTTATTTCGAGAAAGACATTTTCGGGTACTACGTGTCGCAGATGAGTTGTTGATTTGACACACTTGCCAGGATTCAAGGAACCCATAGCCCCCGGCTAAGGTGGAGGGAGATGTGACGAGGTGGATTTCACCCATCACTCTGGTAAATAACAACCAACCTCACCGGCTTCGGGGTGCACAAAGTTATCATCGGTCCTTCTTAATTTGTTTTATATTTGGTCCTTGATACCGAGACTTGGAACGGAGGTCCAACTCCACAGGGGCACTTTTCGGCAATAATTTTTGTATCATTTACTGACTCGTGTTCCTCCTCCTCATAAACAATGTGAACGAGCGCCGACGGTCAACGACGGAGGATTACCAGCCACGTAACGATGCCATAAATCATTGGGAGTGTCCGAACCAAAAATAGACAGAGAAGGAAGGAAGACTTAGTCTCTCCCATCTGCGTGAGCCGTCATACACCGTCGTCCATCTCGGTCTGGGGGAAACGGCTGAGCTTCAACAGAGTGGGACGGCGGCTTAGAACGTTCTGTCCTTGTCCCTTCCATGGATTCTGAACCTAAGCGGCCATATAGCCCGATGAGAATGGATCCACCAATCACGGCCTTCCACCATTATTCTTGAAGTCCATTACCGGAAGCCCCGGATATGGCAGATGGCGCCAGGAGTGGTGAACTTTTCGGCAGCCTAATAACTTTTATAGACGTAATTAAGAGTTCTGAGTGGGCAAAGGACAGTAATAAAGGGAAATCCACTCAAAATCGTAAGGTGCCTCAATTAACTATTTTTTTTTTGTTTTGCCGCCAGAATTCACGACGCAGTTCCGACACGGACTCCCAAGATGGCGGACACGCGGGACTGGGATTGGCCGATGCCATCGAACCCATCAAGAGGGGAGTGCTGATTGCCCTCTCAGGACTCGCGAATCAACGAACCTGGATTCTTGGTGTTTCTTGAAGTGTCACGGGACTCAGCAAATATTCGGCACTATCGTTCCGAGACTCCAAGGATTGACTAGAATTTCATTTTGGTATCGTCGAAAAGTAACTAAGCTTATCGAGAAGGTGAACACTTTTCCGAATATGAGGGGACTTATTCAGGTTAGATATTGAATCTTCGGCAAGGAGTTTTGGCGATGTAAATAGATATATTTTCACGAGAATTAAGAAATTAGTGATTATCGCCAAGACGCTTTTCCATTTTGCCCAGTGCCTCGCGGAGTTTATTTCGTTTCGCATTTCAGGAATAAAATTTATGTAATCATGGGACTCACGTGCTCCTTTCAAAAATTGTTGTCTCGGTCTAGTAGAACCGCACCGCGTGGTCGACAAGATTTGTGAATTCCGGTTGTTAGAAAAGTCACCTTGTGATTCGGTGTGGCGGGATCGAGGGTCTACCCAGGGATTTACCCCTTTAGCTATTTATCGACGAAATAATACGTGGCCCCACATTTCAATGCGTAAATATGATTGAATTGAGAGTCGGCCACGCGATAAAATGGCAAGATTGAATGGTTAGTTTGTGCGTCTTTGTCGACAAAATAGTACATGCCCCGACATTTTGATATGTGAATTCGATTGAATTAGGACTCGGTCACGCGATAAAATGACAAGAATTTGGGTTAGTTTACGCGTCTCTTAATGATGAAATTGGGCCCTCCCGCTTGTTTTACCTATAGAATATTGAATTTAGATTAAAACTTGTAAATTTCTTTTGCTGAAGACTGTTCGATTTTACGAGCCTTCTTGTCGGAAAAATATACAGGTGTTTAGTTTTGTGAAAAATTTAAAATGTGGCCTTCAAGTTATTTCTAGGCTAGGAAAACCCTTTCCAACTGCGAATCATCTTTGACGTAATTCAATTTCGGCACGTCTCGTGCTTGAGCTTCATTGGTTAGTGGAAACTGAGAATCAAATGTCTGAGGATAAATTCTAACAGGTTTGATTAAATCTTTTGGAGCCGATTCCTCAAGTCGAGATTTCTCTTTGGAGAAAATGGCTTGGGAGGAAATATTTTCTATTGCAGTTCATTGCTGGATGAGATTTCACGACTTCAATTTATCCGGTTAACATTCTTCCTTTGAAGAACATTTTGGTCGTTTCGATGCTTATGAAGAGATTTACATTTTGATAAGAGTTTTTTTTATAGTTATTTTGAATATCTGCCGTTAGATCCTGACTGATAATAGACATAACGGCTGGCACCTATTTTCTTTCGTTTTTTTTCGCAAATTTTTATTATATGGACAACAGAGGACACAAGTAAGCCGGTATTTCGACGGCCAGAAATACCCCTTACAAAGTTTACTGGTGTCGAATTCCAAAGTTAATACGAATTGACCTATATGTGTTTACTAATTGGCTTTTATTTTTGAGATATTTTGAAATATCATTTAACAGAAAAGTTGGAAGTCAATGAAGTGATTGTCGATGAAGAATTAGATGAAGTTCGTACGTACATTTAATCAAAGATTTCTGAACCCAAAAGAATAGACCTGTAAGTTGGAGGAAAACGACAAATGTAGGGGCCTCCAACTGCTTTCCATAACTTAACTGGACCTGAGACACTAATATTGAAGAAGAAGCGGAAAAAGCACTTTTTTCTCCTGTGCTAAGTGACAGCGATGGAGACATTGGGGATCATGAGGAAATTGGAGGAGAAGCACAACGTCAAAACGTAGAAGAAGCTGAACCCGAGCGAGAAGTTCAAAACGGCCGAACAGATATCCACAACGAAAACCAAGTTAAGGGCGAAGGCGCAAAGAAGCTGAAAGCAAAGAAATTAAAGCCTAAGAAAGAGTTGAGGAGGAAAAAGAAATCGACGACCTGAATATAAGTTGAAACCGGAGGTTTCTTCTACGTCAATACAAATACAATGACCTTACTCGCAGACACTAATAACAACAGTCCAATGGAAATTGAAAGAAGTGCTCCTGCTGATACGATTGAATTTCGAATATCAGATGATATTCCTCAAGACAGAGGGAACACTATCAACAATTCAAGCCGTTTGTTGGATAAAATAACAAAATATTTTTTGAATTTGTCCACAGAGTACTAAAGTCAAAAAAGGATTCGGGAAAATTGAAGTAAATGCAGAAATAAATGCAAGTAATAATTGCATTTAACATCCCGGAATTACACTAAGAGATTTCTGTCTGATTTCTGTCTGTGTACCACATGTTATTTAACGATAAACACTCGACATAATATTAATATACAAGCATGGTTATTTATTCAATTTATTGCTGTATATAATAATAATGTTTTGACCATTAAGAATTATATTTAGATGTTCAGAAAGTATGAAGATATTTACTGTGTGCCAGTCAGAAACGTACCTCTTATACTCACAACATATATAACTTATATAAAGAATTTTGGAAAATTGTTCGAACATACGAAGCAGGGTCCCTCTGGGACCGACCACCAACCAGGAAAATGAAACTGGCTCCCAGTAGAACCGGGGTAAATTACACAAATAACCACGCCACACAACCGTGAGGTGAGCGAACAAATGGTACGGTGTAATGAAGATAAGGGACCGGCGAAACCCTCGTGAGTCTCAAGGACACGGAGCGACCCGAAAATGACAGCTCTCAGCATCCATCTCGCAAGTGCCTTGGCATTTTTCTGTCACGCGGTTATGGCTTCGAGTTCAAGAACCAGTGATGGTTTCGCACCTTCAAGAGCACCGATGCCAAGTACCATCATTTTAACCGAATATTTTCTATACATTCCCCGCAGCTCCCGTACAAGGTAACGATACCTCTCCCCCTTTTCCTTCTCTTTGGCTGTGATGTTGGCGTCCGCCAAAGTTGAGAATTCGATCGAGAATATAATTCGTTTCTCGTTGTCAGCGCGTACGATGTCAGGTCTTGAGAGTTCAAGATGGACCGGAACTAGAAGTTTCAGTAAATTTTGCACAACTCGTTCTCGACGATTGACTCTATCTCTCTGCGAGTGTTCGGCAGAGAAGGGTCGCGATTACCTCCATAAAAGCGACGAAGATGGTAATGGAGCACTCTCAGGGCCGCATTGTGCCTATGGAGACACGTTGTTTCCGCGTGAGTGGGACACTCGGATAGTATGTACCGTAGACGCTCACTATGTTCGTGACATGCTCTGCACCTATCACTGGGAACTTCTTCACGTAAGATTTGGCTACGGTATACCAAGGTGAAAATGACACCGTCCTGATACTCGGAGATAAGATCCTCTGTACCTGTATTCAGTCCGGAGGATTGAAACAGAACAAACGTCAACTGCATGAACAAGGACTGATCTTGTAGATTTCTGTGAAAGTTCCCGTGCATTTTTTTGTCCTGGAGCTGCTCGAGGAAGTTGTTTACCTCTGCTTTCTTCACTTGGGCTTTTAGAAGTAAGGCATCTAGATGAAGTAATGCACTTTCCTCACTTCTGACGTTGATATTCAGGCCAAGGATCTCGGTCGCCTGCTCAACTGCTTTGTAAAGGAAAGCTCCTTTACCAATCCTTTTGTGGTTCCTGACCACTTCCAGGAGAGGATCTCTTCCATTGGTCACAATGTGAGCTGTACATGGAACTACCTCGAATGACTGAAGTAGAACCGATGGGAAGCATGCTAGTAGCAGATATCTTGTTCAACGCCGACAGATTGGAAGACCAGTCTGTCGAAGGATACGCTTGCATATGCTTCTGAGAGCCTCCTTTACTGATGTTATATCCTGAATGCGGCTCTCTAGCACGCCTAGGTATAGGTTAATCTCTACAGCGCCAAGGTGTCTGATGGATCTCCTGTCCACGAGTTCAGGTTCGTCACTAACGCTCGCAAGTCGTCCTCGCTTCAAATGAATCTTGGCACACTTGTCGAATCCAAAGTTCAAACCAAGTTCCCGTATGGACCCCTTGAAGAGGTACCCATGAGAATTGTACAGTG
>JAUMHM010086056.1:0-11192 GCA_032362435.1 Melikaiella ostensackeni | reverse complement strand
AGGGGACAATATCGATTATGATGAATAAACTTGTATTTTTGATTTTAAAAATAAAGTCCTAAAACTTTTTAATCAAGTTGGTAAATATAATGATGCTGCCAGAAAGATATACATAATCTGAGATGTAGAATTTGTTTTTAATTTAAATTAAATCTCATATTTCGACATTTAAAATATTTTACTATCTTATTATTGTATTTTTGGAATAAATTCTGAATCTTGATATTTGGAGCTAAAACTTTCTGTATAGTTTCCTAAAATCTATTGGCATTCTTCGAACAGATGATTTTCACGAGGTTTTAGGACTGGTTATTCTCTCTCTCTCTCTCAAAAAAAAAAGTTTTTCTTTGTCTAAGTGGCTCTATAGACGAGTCAGTCGTAGAAATGTCCTCCTTCAGTGAGGTTCGTTTTCCTCTGAATTTCTTTCCGTGTGAACAATTTTTATTATGATTAAAAATAACTTAACATTCAAAAGTTGATTTATGCTTCCATCTCTAAAAAGAGAAGTAAAGTAAAACCAAATTTGCAAAAATTTTTGAAAAATAATTGAAATTTTTGTTTCATTAGTGTTGTGGTGAAGTGTTTGCCGAACTTTGGATTGCAAACTTTTGAATATCATACGCAGGAAGATATATTTAAAAATTATTTTATCTTTTCTTATTTTCATGCTTTTGCTCATATAATTTTCAGTATAATTTATAAAGAAAAAATTTGGCGGAATATAATTTTATGAAAGATATTACTGAAAGTCCTGTATAGGAGTATCACATGAATTTATTTAGATAGTAAAAACTAAGCTTGAATGCATTACAGAAGGAATTATTGGTCGAATGCAAGTTTCATTGTTTTTCCAAAACAGATATTTCATATTAATAAGAAAATGTGTTTTGTCTCCAACGAAGAAAGATAACAAAGTAACTTTAAATGAGAATATCAATAAATTTAATAAATATATTTGAATTTGGTTACAAGGAAAACCTGTCATGCACATATACACAATTATTATATGTTTCAGTATCCATAACTGTAGCTATCCTATAAATTACCCCTGATGAGGAAGTTTAAATTGGCTTCGAAACATGTTGGTCCCCAGTAGTATAAAAAAGACAGATGAAAGGAAAAGAGTGAGGATGGTTTTGGTTTACTCTTTCTTTTTCTCTCTTTCTTTTCTTCCTGTTGTGTACATTTATTGTACATCTGCCTCTAATGAACCGAAAATACAGGTAGTCTCAAAATCTAATTTTGAGTTGTGAACTTTTTGAAAGTTCTTCTTCAGTACACAAAAAATTTTCATGAGAAAATAGATTTTATTTCGATTTTTAATTAATTTTAAAAGATACATTAAGCAAAGATTGGTTTCAATCTGCAGGGTTTCCTATGAATACTTAAAATTTCTTTCAACTGAGGTTGTTAATGATTAACTCAATTTACCAAAAGATATATATTTTATTCAAATATATTTAAAAAATTTGAGAACGTTAGCAATTTTTTTGAAATGTGTTATTGGTTTGGATTATTTCCTCTTTCATCTTGAAAATTGAATAATCTGAATAGATTGGTTCCTAATCTACCCACGAAACGTGAAATTTTATTGTCACAAGCTTCGGAATTCTTAGATACAAAAGTTTGCACTAATTATAAGCTAAAATTTAAGCAAGGAAAATTATGGAACATTTGAGATTATCACGAGTGAGTGTTTTATTACGTAGATTACATTCTTACACAAGTATATTTTCTGGTTAGAAACAGTAAAATTTTCGTCAATTAACTTATTTTGCAATTCGGGAAGTAAAAACATTGTATTAAATTGCAGTTGAAAAAATATGTTTCGTTATATTATTCGGGATCGCCAGAAATACGTGTCCGGCTATTCCAAAATTTGTATTCAGCACCTCTGATTCAGGACATTATGGACATGGTGAATAATATCGTTTTATTGGTTCTGAAACAGTTATTAATAAATAATTGAATATATATAATAAAAAATTACGTCAAACAAACACTGGAGGGTCCTGATAGGAGCGACTGCCATCCAAAAAAATAGATATATGGTCAGTTGGTCTCGCGTAGTGAGGTGTGGGCACAGGTGTAATTTACCGCAGTTCTACTGGTAGCCGGTGTCATTCTTCTGGATGGCAGTCGCTCCCAGGGAGAAACTACTTCACCCTGTTTGACCAATTTTTTTTAACTATATATACATACTTGCAAGAGAGGTATTTCAAAATATCTAAAAAAATTAATCCTCAGAAAATAACAAATTGTCTTTCTACACAACTGACCTGCTCCGCAATCTTCCATGCAGTTAAAATACGTTGAACTCATATTCATATATTGTCCGTTAACCGTTGCGCATATTTGGTCAACTGGAGTGTTCTAAAAATATATATTTTTTGGTTTACTATTTTGGGGAAAATCAATCGTTTTCCAATAGAAAAAGACCACATAAAATTGGGCTTACTAACCTGGCATTGACCACACGACGCAGCTATAGCAGCTGCAAAGGAGGCCAAGAAGAAAATTGGGACGGCTTGTAAAATAAAAAGCAATTATTTATTCCGACTTGAATTTCATATGAGTGCCATTACTCTTCAAGTCTACCCACTCAAAAAATTGAAATTGCTCGATAAATAAATGTTTGTCAACTACAGTTTCAACAGATTTCTTCGCGCCTCTTTCTATTGATCATAAGCATTGTTTGGCGGAATACCTATTTCATCTTTCAATAATAAAGGTCAACAACAAATTTGACTTTTTTTGAAAGAGGCACACATTTTTCCATTTTGTATCTCAGAATGAAGCTGAGGTTTTTTCTTTCAAGAGCTTTGATAATGAAAAAGGGATTTTTATTGTTTATTTATGAAAATAGACGTTGAGTGGTTTTTGAGAATATACCATCCACTTACGCGATTTTTAACTGTTTTAATATCAATAAAGGAGATATTTTCTACCACAGTTTCGATTTCGAAAAAATGTTTTTGTGCTAAAAAGGAAGTTTGCGTTTTTTGTTTCTAAGTGCATTGAGATTAAAAAGTCAAAGTTTAATTTCTTGTTGACAAAATAAGTTTTAAGTGTTCCTGTATACCCAATGATGCTTGCCTACGTGCGCCGATGTTGTAAACGATTATTTCCACCAATAACAATCTAAATTTCACTTTCTAATCTCAACGATCTCAACAAAAAAACTCAAGAATCCTTTCAAGCTAAAAATAAATTTCGAAAAAAGTGGCCTTCTATGAAAAAAGTGAAATTTGTTTCTCACCTTCATATCTGAATGTCAAATTTAAACAAAATGGTTAAAACCAATAAAAAGGACGGGAAAAAACCTATCGACACTGTACTGGACAAATGTTGTTTACCATCATTAGAAAAGTTAATTAGATAATATCAACGCGAATGCCAAAATCACACCCTGGGTTAATATTTATCAAAATGGTCAATTTTTTCCCCCTGAAGTGCAATCGAACAGCACAACCATTTGCCCAAGTTTGACTTAGATTGGACAAGCTTCATTTTTTGAGTGGATATCCTCGAGAAATAATGTCCCATAAGTGAGATCAAGTTTCATTATAAAACAATATAAGTTATTTAAAACTATGTTAGATGACGCTTTTCGTCTGTATTTGTTTAAATAATGCAATTTTATTCTTTTTCAACTCAGAATGTAATTGAAGGAAGGGCTTCAGTACCCCGACCGATATAGAATGAGGGTATGTACTAAGATCCAGTTTCCAGTCACATTCCAAGTTAAAAATTTAAATAGGATATTGCATAATTTGAAAAAAAATCACACTCAAATTGGCCAAACAGCGGTGCTTTCATAGATTTCCTGTCGTTTGACACCATTTCAGCGAGATACTATCTTCTTTAGATTATAAATAAGAAGGTGGGAAAAAAATCAATCGGACGTATTTTTTTGGATAATTACTTAGTAAGAAAACAACTGCCACTTTTCCCGTCATCTTGAAAACTAAATAATTTTAAAGATGCACTTTTTTTCAATCCAGCTTTTTGGAAGAGAAAATGTCGTAAAATAACGAAGTTTAGCAAGAGACTGGATATTTAGAGAATACTGACAGTTGTTATTACATTGGCCTTCTATAGTATTTTCGAAGACGTGACGAGCATGTTGACAACGCTTATCGCAAATCCAAATAATTTCCAGATCACGCAATGTGTAATAATGTATTATTTGAAATGTTGTATACATCTTCATTTCAAAGTTCACAAACACTTCTATATTTTCTTATATCAGTACAAAACGACGTACTAAACTGCAATAAATTTGAAGCTTTTTATTGGTTATTCATTCTTATTACGCATTGCAAGATCTTACAATTATCTGCATTTGCGCAGTTTTTAACTGTTATTTCACGTTTTACTCCTGAACTTTTTTGTGTATTCATATAATCAATTATTACACGTTTCACGTGTACGCAAACACGGATCGTTGCCAACAAATTGTCCTGGCAAAACACCGAAAATAACCTTGAAAAACCCCGGTTAAATATTTCCAACGAAAACAATCTGTCAGTAAGATAGTAATGAAATAAAAACTCACTGAAATTGTTTTTAGCCAAACAATAATTTCCATTTTACGTTCTGAGTGCGTCCGACTCAATTACAATTCTTAGAAAATGTACTTATAATTGATTAAAAACTAAAAAATACAGTATTGCTAAACAGCCTAATTTTATTGCTTTATTCATTCATTCATTACTGTAAGCATTACGCAGTTTTTTCAAATATTCAATTTTGATCCAATTTAGGAACAAAAAGTCCCGTCAATTGGATTTTGATGTACTTTAACTTGCTTACTTCCCACTTTATTTCCTTGCATTTAAGAGTAATATAAGTTTCGAATATAAGACCAATTAGAATTAGCAAGTTATTGTTCCAAATATGATAATCATAATTTCTACAATTTTAACAATACACTTCTGAGTTACTTATTCAATGTGAATATACTATTTTCTGCATGACTTCATATGTGAATGTAAGCTTAAATAAGTTCTTGTATTCTATTCACCCAAAAATTGAGATATTCTTCGAAAAAACATTTCGTAACTTTTAGTAACAACTTACCCCGGGTGGGTAACAACTAGTCCCGCAACGGGATTAGAAATGCCGCTCCCAACTGCTGTAAATAAATGGTTTTCAATAAGAAAAACCAATGATTATATGAAACAAATCTGCTCGAAAACCTAAAAAAATAATATATTTAACGATAAATTAATCACTAGTGAATTAAATAACTTTTTTTTTTATGAGTAATTTTTGATGTTAACCAAAAATCTGAACTTCTAGCCCCGAACTCTCCTACTTAAGAGTAAATGAAAAGTATAAAGTACAGTATAGCTCAACAACCTAAATTTATTTCTTTACTTATTCACTCATTCTTGCAAATATTACTCAGTCTTTTCAGTGATTTTATTTTTGATCGTAGCAACAAAGAATCCTATCCAATGGATTTTGTATGTTTGATGCATTTTCACTTGCTTACTTCCTGCTTTATTCCCTTGCCTTTTGCATCAAAATTTTCTTATTCTCATCTCCAACTGAGGAAAAAATATGTTCAACCGCGTGAATAATGTCGCGCCATATGATACCCCTTATGTATTCATCCGCGATTTGCATAAAAGCAGAAATACACATCTATTTTCTATTCTTCAGGCCTTCGTTCGAAATTTTCTTCTTCCAATATTAGGTTTTTTGGAGACATTTTCTTACATTTTCTTAGCTGATATTAATTTTCTTAAAAGAATGACTTCACTACAGCCAGCGAATTAACTTTTCTTCCGAATCTTTCCCTGAGGAAAGCGTGAGATACTTCCTTGTTCCAAGAAGTTGAAAACCCAGTATATACAGGAGGCGTTGCGAGCTTCCGGTTGTGCGAGTATTACTTGGATGAATAATCCTGAGCGTGCCACTGAGTTAAAGAAAGAATAAAAGCCTGAAGCAAGAAACACACAGAGAAAAACTTTCCATAAACTCGAGAAGTCGAGTGCCACTCGAATTTTCAACCTTTGAAAAACTATATGCATTTGCTTCTTTCTTGGTACTTTACATACTTCTGAAATATATGAAGTTATCAATTGTCAGATAGTAGGTAGCTGATAGAGCAATATGTATTGATTATTAGTTAACTTACAAAACTTCATTGTGTTGCTGAGGGATGTATGAGCTAAAAAATCTTTGGCGTTTCGATTGTGTAAGTGATTTTCCGAAGAAATTGTATGGAGGTCAAGTTACGGAACATAACATTTATGAGTCAGAAAAATATACTCTAGACGACCCCGTTGTAGGTGGTGAAATAAGGTTCGATACCGCGAAATTATATCCACAATTAAGAATGTGAAGAATGGAAAGGCTGTTGGTGTGGATGGTATTACCGCTGAAATGCTCAAGAATAGTGGCGGATGTTTGTTTTCGTGGCTGAGAGAATTTATGAATATGTGCGCTGTAAGCGGTGAAGTTCCAAATGATTGAAGAAAGGCGATTATCGGTCCACTCTACAAGGAAAAGGGCAATAAAGCTTATACTGTACCAATTATACAGCAACTTGTGGATCGAACTAAACTTTGGGAAGTGCTGAAAAAAGTATGGAGTTAATAGCTGAATTCTAAAAGCAATAAAAGCAATATATAATGGTAGTAAAGCGAGTGTCAGAGTAAATAGACAACCGAGCTTGACAACCGAGTTTGATATTAAGCAGGGCGTTAGGCAAGGCTACGCTATGCCGTCTTGGACATTCGATATATATGTTACACTCCATAAGCAAATTTGGGTATTGTACGAAAACTTTGCTCAGAATCAGTTTTGAGCACAAGAAAATAACCGAACCCAAAAATGTCCCGGAAATAATGTAGGCCATATACCTTCCCCTTTCCAAAGTCTCGTGGGGACGGGAAAGCACATTTCGGGTTTGGGAATTTTCTGATGCGAAAACTAATTCTGAGCAAAGTTTTCGAACAATGCCCGAATTTATTTATGGAGTGTAACATACACATGGACGAATGTGTAAGAATGGCTCTTGTCGGCGAAGAAGGTGTTGATATCGAGACAATGAAAGTGCGTGAACTGCTGTTTCCAGATATCACATTGTTGTGAGAGAAACAGTCGATGATTTGCAGAGAATGATGAGCAGGCTGGATACAAGCATGAAGAGTATGTGTCTTAAATTTAACGCGAATAAAACAAAAACTAGTGTGTTTGAAAGTAGGGACGAAGAAACAGTATGCAACCCTTAAATGAAGAAAGGATAGAACAAGTGTACGATCCATTACTAGAAGTAAAAATATAACGAATAAAGCTAAAATCAAAATATATAATTCTGTACTTGCATTGACTGACCAGAGTGAAAATAGACCGAAGAAAGAATTTTCCGAAAATTTCTCAAAAATTACAAAATTGGAACAGAATTTTCGTATATATACCTTATATACCTTATATACCAAGTTTCTGAAAATCCCGATACAGAATTTTGCACTAATGATAATCTAAAATGTAAGCAAGAAAAGTCATGAAGCATTCAAAATCATCATAATTGAGTCTTTTATTACATGGATCACATTTTCACACAAGTAGAATTTCTGGTTCGAAAGTTAGAAATTTTCGTCGAGTGACTTAATTTACAATTCGGGAAGAAAAAAAAATCATATTCAATTGCAGTGGACAAGCATATTCTTCGTTATATTATTCTGGACCGCTAGAAAAATGCGTCCGGCTTATCCAAAATTTGCATTCAGCACCTCCGATTCAGTACAATCTGGACGCAGGTGGACATGGGTACTGGGTAAATGATAGTGCACCTGTAACATTTATTCATATATATATATAATATGTATAACATATATATACAGCAAGGGCAAATTCATATCAGTCATACCATGAAGTTCGAAAGAGTTGCTCTTATATTTATTATTATGGTGTCTCACTCGCGCTCACGATTCCCAATGACCAGTATGAATTTCATCTTACGGCATATATTATAACGCAAAATAATAATATCTTTCAAAATATCTAATACTTCACTGAAAAATAGGTAGTTACTTGCATTGTCGCTTCCACCAACCGGCTATTAATGGAAAAAAAAGAAAAATGGTTGTGCCTACCAATAAAGTAGGAGGGAATTATTCTTCAAACCAAAGTAATTGCTACTAATAAAACAAAGGGTAAGAAATAATTCAGGTAAAAATACTGTAGGTAATCTCAACATGCAAGAAAATGAAAATCGGCAATGGTTAAATCAAAGATCGCTAATTTTTCATTTTACCCTTAACGATCTTCATTTTTTTTGGCAGGCCGGGATTACCCGCAGCATTTTCACCCGAATCACTTTTTACCTTTTTTTCTCTGAATAGACCTACTACGTATTTTTCTCGGTGTTCTAAAAAAATTGTATAGTGTTACATTTGAAACGTAAATAAATTTTCCAAATTGTACTCTTTCGCATTAAATCCTTTAAAGTTAAAAAATTTCATTTCAGAAACGTTTGAGGTTGATAAATTTCAAATTTAAAGCGTTGAAAAGTCAACCACATGCAAAAGCAGTATTTTAAAATATTAAAAAAAAAAAATAATCCCCAGAAAATAAGGAAATGCCTTTCTACACAACTGACCTTGATGGCAGAATTCGAGACAATGATAGTACGTATCAGTCATATTTGTAAGTACATCATTATACGATGCACAGATTATCTTATAACCTGTAGTGTTCTAGAAACAAACATATATATTGTTTAGTTCACTATTTTCGGGAAAATCAATCGTTTTTCAATTAGACAAAGACAGTATAAAATTTTGCCTACTTACCTTGCAGGTGCTACACGATGGAGTCGTGGGAGCAGCGAAGCCAAAGGAAGCCAAGAATAAAATTGGGATAGCTAAAAAAATATAAAGGCATTTATTTATTCCAAGTTGTATTTCATTTGAAGCGCATTATTTTCCAAGTGTACTACTCAAAAAATCGAAGTGGTTCAACCTAAGTCAAGCTTGCGCAAAGTCTATTTCAGCGATTTCTAACTCTTCTAATGGCGATAAAAATCTTTGTCCACCACAATTTCGGCAGATTTTTTCACGCCTTTTACAATGCTCATAAGTATTGTTTGAAGAAGTAAATATTTGGCCTTGAAAACTGAACGTCAAAAACAAGTTTGACTTTTTCGGAAAAAGGCACACATTTTTCCATTTTTGTATCTCAGAAGAAAGCTTAGGTTTTTCCATTTTAGAACTTTGATATTGAAAAATGGCTTTTTATTGTTTATTCATCAAAATAAGCGTTGGGTAGTCTTTGAGAAGGTACCATCTACTTCGGCGATTTTTGACTTTTGTAATATCGATAATGGAGATATTTTCTACCACAGTTTGAGTTTCGAAGGGCATGCAAAAACATATGGAAACTGTATTGAACATTTTACGGTCATTATAAGAGGTAGTTAGATAATGCCCACGCAAGTTTTATGATATTTTAGGTGATGTTTTGTTAGAATCCGTAATAAGACAATTTCACCGAAAGGCTTTTTGCATACATTTTGTGCGTTGTCCATTATCAAAATGACCAGAAAATTTTCAAGTTTGACGTAGATCGGACGAATTTGATTTTTTGAGTGGGATACACTTGAGAAATAATGCCGCATTTAAATGAGATCACTTTCCATTATAAAACAATATAAAATATTTAAAACTAAGATATATGAAGATTTTTGTCATTTATTTAAATAATTCAATTTTAATTATTCCTTTATGACATACAATATGATGGAGAAAAGTGCTCCAGTATCCTCGCTAATATAGAATGAGGGTACTCGAACTTAGTTACCAGTTACATTCCAAGTTAAAAATAAAAAAAATATTGTATAATTTTAACAAAATGAACACTCAAATTGGCAAACAGCTAGGTATCTTGTTTTTATCAAAAATAACAAGGCAGAAAATGAATAAATTAGACGATTTGTAAGTCGTGACAGTATAGAATACGACTTGCATCTTATCAAACTCAATAAATAGATTTCAAATAATCAATTTAGGTAATATACGTCATACAGCTTATTAATTTTATATATTTTGAAATAATTTCTCTTCAATTAATCATTCTTTAGCATATTTGATGCCAAGAGCTCTTTACCAATGACAAATCGATATTCTATAATTCTCAAATAAAATCTCTGCATAAGAGGAATGTAATTTTTAGGATAATTACTTACATAGTAAGAAACACACTGCAACTGTTCTCATCATTTTGGAAATTCAATAAATTTCAAAATAGCCTTTTTCAACCTTAGCTTTTTTAAAAAGATAACTTCGAGAAATAACGTGGTATTGTAACAAGAAACTAAATGTTTGCAGACTGATGACATTCATTTGTACAGTCGTCTTATATAGTATTTTCGTAGTCGTGACCAGGCTTGGATCCAGTGGAGGGGGGGGGGGGGAATTTTATGCACATGGACGGTTCGCTTAAACCCCCACTTCATACCCATTCTCAATGCTAAAAATCAACCGGCGTTTGCGAAGCGAGCCGAAGATGCCCGAAGCCCCCTTTCCTAACTTTAATTAAGTTTTAGTTTACGAACGTATATGACGAAATCGACGATCGCCACCCAAGATTTTCTGACATAAATTCCGTGTTATCTTTTTCACTGGAAAATGGATAAAAATGATAAAAAACATGAAATTTTATAATGACACTTAATTTGTGGCAAATCCAATTGATCCAGTCACGGTGTTTATATACGGAAAAAAATTTGCCTGAAATTTAGCTAAGAAAAAACTGCAAGGATCTCTTCGTAATGACTCTAGATGCTAGAAAATCACCCTCCCAAAATCTGATCTGATCCTTCTTTCAAGATATCTTAGAAATAAGATTTTTATCCAAATTATTTAAAAATTTATATATATTTCAATAAGTACAGAAAAAATTAGGAATGAATTTCGTTTATAAAAATGATTTATTCTTTTTTACATTAGAAAATATAATAATGAATACATATTAATAATATAATAATATATATTGACAAACAGAAATAGTAATAATTTCGATTTAATATGTTGAACAAAAATAAATAAACATAAATACATCATGACTTGTTAACACAAAAATAAATATAAGTCTTTTTATATTCACAGAAATCATCACTATTTATATCTACACTTCAAATATGAAGAGATGAGAACTCAACGGTGGCATTTTTCAGT